>CAAKHC010011767.1:89443-104005 GCA_901007825.1 Macroramphosus scolopax
ATGAGCAGGGGGGGGGGGGGGGGGGGGGGGGGGGGGGGGGGGGGGGATTGATGACAGCAACACTTGTCTGAAGTGCATAAGCCAGCAGCCGTGAGGCCTAATGATGGAGGTCATTGGCACACAGCTCAGTAAGGACGAGCGGCCGTGATCAATACCACCTGATGAGGTGTCTGAGTTCTCTCTGATGTGCATCAAAATGGAATATGTTTTTCCTCCCTTTCTAATCGATGGGAAGAGTGTGAAACTAATTGGGCAAAATTGCGGGGGCATTTATTGATTAATCATGCAGAAAAACGAGGGGAGCATATCAGGAGCCGGGGCCCCTCCACATGTGAGGGCAACGACATGGTGTTTTGATTGGCGAGGGGGGAATCGATACCTCGGAATCATCGCCCGGCGCATAAAAGTTGGAAGAGGCATGAAATATTGAGAGGCGCCATGGCAACAGCACTTGCAGAATAACCTGAATAAAAACAGACTGGCATCAATTTTGAATGCCAGACCTGCTACATGCTGCAGAGCTCTCCTGTGGCTGATGGGATGTTTTACTCTGACAATCTCACCTTCCTCTTCCCATCCTTCTCACGCATGCAGCATTTTCAATACATCGCCCGTGTGTGCTTGATAGTACACATCATATCTTATAGATTCATCTTCTCTCCGGCATCAGAGAAACGCCGGTCCACGTTCCGCATTGTGTGTGTCTGAGAACGGCTCGTGCATCGGTGGAATGTCATCGCGGGCGTCCGTTGAAGGACAAGAATCGTGAATCCATAATCTGCTGTCTCTGTAGTGTCGAGCCCCGAGGGAGAGTTGGATCAGGGCCGCTTGATTCAGTCTTTTAGTTCCACTGTGGCGCGCTGTACAATACGTCGGAATGAAAGCCGTCTCCCTCGTGGAAGTAGATGGAAATAACACTGGCGGGGAAGGATGATGTCGCCTCTATAAACAGTCCGCCGATGTGTTCCACATTAGGGGGGCGTTCATGTCCCCCCCTCTCCCTCAGAGCACTTTTGCAGTGTTATGTAAAAAAGACAACAACAACATCTAAAGGCCGACCTCACCTTCATAGGAGAGCAACAAGATGAGACAGAGTCAGAAGAGGAAATGTAATGTAATAGGAAGGAGGAGAGTAAATGAGAGTGAAGCTGTATGTATTTACAGACCATTATAAAGTGAGGGGATACAACCAGGCAATGTCCGGTGTGTCGAGGAGGGAGGGAGGCGGGCGAGCGAGGGAGAGACAGAGGGTGATTTGATGAAGGCGCAAGAGGGAGAATCAGCGATGCCTAGTGAGGTCGCTGGGGTGCCGGGGTGGAGGAACACTTAGTGACTCGCACACACAATTTACTTAAGGAGATGTTAACGGTCTGGTGGCTGCTGGGGAGGCGCTTGATAAGCGTCTGGATCATGTATTGACCTCTCCGTGGCCTCACAATATCGCTGATTGCCGCCCGGAGTCAGCGGGGAGGCTGGCGGTCTGGCTCTCGTAGCTCCCGGACTCCCAATGTCTGTCAGTGGGAAGACTCAAGGCCACATTATTCTGAGTGGAAGTCCGTCGGGTCTCATTGTTTTGACCCACTACAGTCCTGTTTACATACTAATGAGAGTTTTTACTCTTCACACGGCGCAGGAGCTGAATAGTATTAACGTTTGTGCTCGCTTGCCCAGAGGTCGGTCTGCATAGAGTAATCCATAAAAACACAGCGATTCCAACACGGGGCTGCAGAGTGAATCTCCAGTGGTCAACTGTGGTGCTGTTTATGGATACAATAGGGTGAGGTTGAGCCAAATCAATAGACTTTAGCTGCTTGTTAGGAGCTTCTGAACCAAAAGGAGCCGACATCCCTTTAGTTTAAATACACCGCCAAATCGGGAGAGCGTGATTGGTGGATGGCGTGGACAGCTGATGGGTTGGCCCATAGCACATGCTATGCAGTACTCTTCTACCAAGGAGTCTTAGGCAATTTGTTGTGTTGCTGCTTGAAGGAAGGAATTCGGTGCATCTGCCCCCAGCAGACGACGAAGAGGAGGCAGCCTCTGCCCAGAGGTTAGAGAGCCATCAGAGGAACAGAAGATAAGAGACGGAGAATCAGACTGAAACTCTAGAAACTGCTGGCGTTCCTGTGGTCACTGCTCTTGAGGAAAACTGCTGCAAAGGGTGGGATCTTTTATTATCTGTAACAAATCCAGAGGAGTTCTGGGATGAGAGTAATCCCAGCTGTGTACATAAAACAAATCAATTCGAAGTACTTTTCAACCCAGATTGTACAGTACGCTAGTTCAGTAGTTGAGTCTGAGTGTGATGAAAGCAGCGATCAGTGTTTCAGCAGCAGTAAAGGAGAGCGATACGCAGAGATAAGCATGTTTTTCCAGCAGAAAAGTTTGTTTTTGGAATGAGACAAGTGTTTGAAAGGGAGTTTTTCTGGGAGGCAGAGAGGCCGGAGACACTGACGGTGGAGCGGAAGTAGTGCGTGGCGGAGGTGATCGACTTGGCACCAGCGTTTATCGCTGATTTATTGTGTTTTATAGGACGTTTATCAGGGTGGAGTTACAGCGATGATGGATTTAGAAGAGATGTTGAGCTTGACATCATCATTATAGCAGCGGAGATCATAAAAAACGATGATGTCATCGATGGGAAACATGCAGAGGAGCAGACGGAAGATCTAACAGAGGCATCAATATGACGTCGTTGAGCCGTCTGATACCGAACCAACAAGATGAAGTGATGTAAAGTCATACATGTGTCCACTTACCTGATTGTTCATGCTCAGCTGGATGTCAAAAAAAGTTTCATGCTTCTTCAGGCGTGTTTCCTTTAAATGAGGAGATGGTCGGCTGAGCCGGGAGCTAAAGAAGAGCTCCAACCTGAATGGCGTCTCACATTCTCGGACACTTTATTGGACAATCCCCGCGTTACGGTGACTAACTTCGCCTCATGTTTGATAGGTAAGCAGCCCCTCGGAGCAGCCTCCGGCAAATCTCTAAACACTGGGAACTTCAGTTTTAGAGGGGGGGGGCAACAGGGGACGCAGACGGAGGGACTAGAAAAGGCAGACCTGCATTTACAACCTGTTTGGGATTTGGCCATCGCACCGTGACTAACACCCCCGCTGTACCACATATGCTGCTGAATTTTAAGTCTGGCGGACTGCGGGAGGTGCAGGGTTCGTAAGACCGGAGAACAAATGCCATCTGTTAAACAAACAAACACAATGTATTTTACCGTCATTTTCCATTCCGGGAGGGGGAAACTTCTCAATCCCATAAATGAATGCATGCCGTTACTCCTCAACTCCAGACGGCCAATTATGTTTTATTTTGGCACTTAAAGTTTGTGAATGAGTGAAGGATATTGCCCGTAATATATACGCCAGCATGCAGGCTGCCACAGGACCGCTTCTTAAACGGGCCCCCTGGGGGTCCCGAGGTGGGGAGGGGAAGGTACCAAGGAGCAGAGACAGACACCTGCATGTATCTGCTAATACAGTATGAGTGCCAATTACTTACTGACAGACAGTGAGAGGAGACTGACAGGCCATCGCTGTTTGGCAGATGCCACGCACAAATGCTTCGCACTTGGCGAAGACGAGGCTTCGGTCTGACAGCTCGGTTGGACCGGGGCCAAGGAAGAAAAATATAGGAGTCATGGCAGTGGGGAGGGAGAGAGGGGGGGGGGATGCAAACAGCGGAGGATGGGAAGGAGGAGGATTAATATTACATTCATCGATCTGAAGCGTGTGACAGCGGTGTGACAAGCTGCATATGAAAATGGGAAGAAAAGTTAGTCGGACTGTCTGTTTTTAACTATTAATGTGCCAGACAGGAGGAGGATTCCAGTGTGTTCGCCTGCAGGCGATGTGCTGGCTCGGTGTTTGAAATTCGGATTTCAAGTAAACCCGGCGAGGAAGCAAGGAAAAAAACTTGAGCTGCAAAATAGCGGACAACTTACCGCTCCGCCGACGTCGTCCATCCATCCGTCTGTCTGTCTGTTTTTCTACCCCTCTCACTTCCCCTTCTCTCTCTCTCTCTCTCCTCTGTGGATTGGATTCATGGTTGAAAACTGTCAGACATGGACACAAACACGTTCATTGTATCCCGCTATTCATATGCAGATGAGATTGGAAGTCTGAAGGCGGCGCAGGAATCTAAACGGTATCCTTTTAGTTACAGTAGCACCAGCGCTGACAGACGCGCTGCACACGGTGTCAAGCACGTTAAGACATTGAAGCTCAGATATGATTTTAATTCATGCATAGCAATTTATTTCCACTTATGAAGCAGTTAAAAGTTAAGAGAAATTATTTAGAATTGTTGGTATCAGATCCCCGAGAAGAAAAAATGTCAACACAGACATTGTGTCGTAAATAAAAGGCAGCTTCACGGAGCATGTGCAGCAGAGAGATTGGACGGAATAGAGTCGGGTGATAAGCATTCTTATCCTCAAGGTGCTTCTATATGCCGACGTGTTGGAGGATGTGCCCGTGAATTGAAAGCTGGAAGAATGAGAGGACCTCCCCTGTGACACCGGCCCAACTCTGTCATTCATGTTTCTTATATGACATGATTACAAACACACAAACAGGCACACGCATGCACACGCACACACACACACATGTAACAAAAGAGCCTGGCTGCTGCTTTTGTCCGCATGTCAGAATTCCGCCTGAAGCCTAGATGGGTTTGCGTGACACCGTCACAGTATCCTCGGATCCCTGCAGGCAGCCTTGGGACGAGAAGCTCATCATCACCCCTCCCACTCCCAGGTGAAAGGCAAAGGGGGGGGGGTCACGCAGTGATCAGAAGAAAGGGATGGACAGGGAATATACCTGAGGCCTTTCGCGGAAGGTCGACGGATATCCACATCTGCCACGAATGGCCACTCAGACAGGCGGAGCGTAACACACACAAAAAATGCATCCACACGCACACAGAGGGAGAAAGCTACTCAGACGGGCAGTTATGTCACCAGCGATTACCCTCCTGCCACTCTGACATGGAGAGATTGGGGCCATATGAACGCCTCTGCAGCCCTAAGCGATGTTTAGGGGCAAGGGATAGAGAGATGCGCCAGTCGCTGCTTATGAGAGGTCATAATCAGTTGTGAAAGCTGTCTTGTATGCTTACAGGCAGCATCGCGCCGAGGAGCACCGCTTGCTGTAATATTGATGCTGCCTTTCATCGGGCTGCATTAAAGGGGGTGGGAGGAAATTGGAAAAACATTAGCAACACCTGATAGCTCTGGGTTTTCAGGTTCAAGGATTCTGAACTCGTTCCACCGGTACAGAGGGACTCAAGGCTGCTATACATGCAGCAGGACCCTCCTCCCGGGGGGGGGGATGATGGAAGGGAAAACAAAAGGATCATCGCACCGTCGACAGCATAAAGAGAGGAGGGTTTAGTAAACATGTCCTGTGATAGTGAACTGATTGCCCTCCTCGAACAAAGTCCAAAAAGTTTAAGCTGCTTTCATCAGATAAGCAGCAACAACTGTATTTTCTTGTTCCCTTGTGAGTTTGACATACAAATCTAAATTCAGAGCGTGGAACAGGATGAGATGCTTTGTTTTCCTGCCTGTTTCCCAGGAGTCGTCACAAGGGGAAACTATTTATTAACTAGCTGCCGCGCCGGCTGGTCAGCTGGAGCTCTGTAATGGGCGAAAGGAGAAATGCTTGTGGAACCGCAGATTTATTTCATGCCACTTTCAGGATTTCCAATCTAGTGCTTCTTGATGGTTCCAGCGCTCACATATAAAAGGGGTCTGAAAATAGCGAGAGAGAGCACATCTCCGGATGAAAGGTGCCTCAAGGGTGGCTATCAGGACTGAGGAACACAAAGTAAGCACCTCACTCACATGCACATCCCGGCCCTCAGGGTCGTCGGGAGTGATGAGATCTGACAGTGGTCTGTGTGCAATGACTACTTCTGTGTTTGTGATCTACAGCTACTGGCCGGCGGATCTTCACAAAACCTCCGAAGCATCCGCGGCCGAGAGCACGAGACAAAACATCTTCACTGAATCGCAAAAGCAAGTGCTCTCTTTCTCTAAATCAACACACGGGGGACCTGTAGCAGACAAACAAACACATCTCCAAAAACGATGCATCGGCAAATGCACTGTTTTCTAATGGAAACAATTGTAGAGAGAAAGCGCCGAAAAATCTGTTGCAAGAGATTTAAAGGGGCAATACCAGACTTCTTAACCAGCATGCATAATTAATACGTGCATTAGGCACTAAACATTGGTTAACGATTTCAAAGTGCTGACCAGTAAAATTGCATGCATTTAAAGTTGTCAGATGAAGGTCTGGGCATTTTAATTTTGAATGGTTACACTTATGCACCTTCGCCTTTCCCTCCGTGAGTGTTTGAGATGCGTTCATGTCAGAGTAATGGGTCGCCATTATGCATAAATAATGAGCCCGCTCATCCTTACATTAAGCAACATGCAAGTTCAGCATGCGCGTACGAACGTCGCTGCAAACTTTACAAAAATTTAAAAATATTTGACTTCCACCGTTTGAACTGTTCGTCTCGACTCTTCATGTCTCATTAAAGCATGCATGGCGAATGTGTTCTGCACTGTAACGACTGTGAAAAATCGTATCAATTAATGACACATCACTGTCATTAATTCTTATATGCAAATGCTACGTACAATAACCGTCATTTCAAATGGCTCCAAATGATAAATTCATCCCCGTAATTACGGCGATGATTCAAGTCAATGAGCAAACAAATTTCATTAATGGATTAAAAGCTAAAAATGGTCTGTTATCCAGCAGTCGGGAGGGCGGAGGATTAGCCGGCAAACCATATTAGACTTATCTTCGTATGCAAATGAAAAATGATTAGCAATCACTGGTCCCCCGCTAAAAGCAACAGCGGCAAAGTAAAGGAAGTTACTGAGGTTGAAACAATAATGTTAACTACTGGAGAGGAATTAGTTGTTGGAAACTCATTGTTTTAGACGAGGTGCAGTCAATCTAATGCTGATTGATTAGGAACCTGTTCATTGGAACCAAAGACAGCTCGGCTTTACACCCCAATAGAAATAAGTAACAAACTGTGTACAAAAAGGGCTGTAGGAGTGTTTTTGACTGCATCAGTGCCGTGCATCTCTTCTATTGGCATTCCACTTATATTGGCTCCTGAATGGCCTTTGATGCCTGCCTGAGCTCGTAGTTAGGTCTCTGTGCCTGTCGGCGGCGGCGGCTGCTGCACTTAGCATCAAAATGCATCACTTCTTCTATAGGGGCCCGGCAGCTGATAGCCCTTATCTCATCTCCAGCAGCACAAGCCTTTGGACCAGGGGGGGCACACTGTACCTTCCTGGTCCCTGCAGCTCCCTAACAATGCTTTCTCTCTGGGTGAATGGTCTCTGAGGGCTTAATTTAGTCTGTGGATGGTCACCCCTGCTTCAGATTAATGTTGGCGCGCTGGGCCAATTCGCCAGGATTTGCTCCAGCATGTTCAGTAGGCTGTGTTAAAGGTCTCGGAGAAACAAACTCTGACACGCATTTAATGGTTATACAACTGGATTCACTCCCATGAGCAGCCTAGTGGTCACTTGCTTGACTGATGCTCTCTCCCGCCTCCTCGCCCGGCTCTGTCCCTCTGATAACACCGCCGGTGTCGAGCTCAAAGAGACCCCGAGTTCTGTCTGACAGGTTCAAAATCTCTCCTCCTTCTTAAAGGTTGTGCAGACAGACACTGTTGTTGTTCTGCAGTTCATGAAGGAAAGCTGTGACTAACACCTTAATCCCTCACCTCGTTATAAAAACATCACGCCGCGAATGATCTGCAATGTTATGGCCTGGTGGAATACTTTTGTTTTTAATCTCCGGCATCCAAGAAGGTAGAAAAAGTTTCACTTTCTGCCGTGAAGAACCGATGAAGAAAGACTCCTTCCGAAGAGGAGTTGAAAGGCAGAATGGGAATAACACACCATAAATATAATATTAAACAGTTCCAGCCTTTTAATTGACATATTAATGGATATCCCTCGATATTCTCTATTATTAAGATCCCCATTTAATCACCATTTTGGGATTTTCCGACTGATCCATAAATTAAGTATATCAGGTTTCCGACAATTAACGTATGGAGAGATAATCATTCATTCAGCAGCCGATTTAAGATGAACCCCGTCTATAAACCCCCTCGTCATCATACATTTACAGGCTACTTTTATGTAAAACCGGAGCTTGAGAGCGGCCAGGAGATACGAGTTAATCCAAAAATGGCGGAGCTGTAAGTGATCTACTTTGCGAGAACCTCCCAAAAAATCTCTCAGGACCTCCATTTCTTTTGTAGCGCTTTCACTTGTTTAAAGAGACACATCAGAGTCATGAAAGCACTTAAACATGTTACGTTACATTTCTTTTTTAAGTGTAACATCCTCTCAAAGCTGTGTTTGACACTGATGAAACCAAAAACGACTGATACTCCCGCGTTCTGAAATCCTATTACTATGAAAGACCCTTATATAATTGAGTTAGAGAAATTTCACAGCCTCCTCCTAATCACGCGCTTGTGAACATGTTCAAAGTGGGTTTCCGTGTCAGACGCCGTCTAATCCGTCCTTTTAATGTCCCCGAGCCGACGGTCCCCTTCGTTAGGGGCCTATAGGTTCCTCTGTCTCTCTGTGCTTTAATGAAAGCACAGTGTGTGAAATAGGGATGGATAGGATGTTTTGCTCTAGAGAGAAACAGCAAAGTTTTCTTTCTCTCTTTAGACCGTGTCCTTTTTGGGGCTTTGCTTTTCCAAAGCAAGGTCAGAGCGTCTACCAACTTTTAGCTTTATTAGCCGTGGGCTTGTCCCCGGGCGCTAAGTGGCTCTCGCACAACACTATCGAATGCAACCTCTGATTGCGCCTTATGTCTCGGTATCTCCGTCTTTTCATGTTTTTTTCGCATTCGAGCCCCCCCCCCCCCCTCCTCCACCTCACCCTCCTCTCTGTTGCTTATTGTATTGAAGTTTTCCCGCAGCTCGCCTCTTGCCTCAACCCAAGCAGCAGCGTGGCTTCTCTCTCCTCCAATCCACCTCATTAGATTCTCCCTGGATAACCTGAGAAAAAGAGCTCCTCCGCCTCGCGCTCCTCTCCATCATAGCCTCTTCCACCCCGACCACAGGATTCATCTGCTGGCGACGAGCGACCTTTGACACCGGTGCCTCGCAGGCAGGATTACCATTGAGTCCGGCTCACGCTTTGTTCCTGGTATAGCCGAGGGAGCAGAGAGGATCTTTAATGAAATTCAAACTTTGGGCACGAGGAGCCGTAGACATCTGAAGACCTTACTTCCCCTCACCTCAGTCGCTATGTGTGGAGATCAAAAAACCTTGAGCCAAGCAGCATAGAGGAATGCCGCTCCACTCCGTGAATGCACAATGATGATAAGAAACAATGGGAGGTTCAGATGAGAGCCAAGGTTGTTTGAAGGAAGTCAAACAAGTGCTGTCAATTTGGTTCCATTTACTGTCGCTGATGGCGAACTGAAACATGCGAAGAGCTACAAAAGTTTTAATAGAACACGATTCAAGGGGGGATGAAATAAGTCTTTGCCCACGATATAAGTTAACATCTCTCATTTTCATTTAGTGCTTTTGGGAAATGTACCACACTGGCTGAGGCCACTGGGTTTATCAGTCTGTCAGGCACATCTGTGAAGCCATCCATCTTCTCACTTGAGGTGCAGAGCCATAATAACTGTGGATTCCATATGTTTCCTCGCCTTTCCAGATTGTGTCAAGGAAGTTTAAGTGTTTTCATTTCCACACAGTTCATCTCGATGTAACACCGCAGGTGCAGCCCCCCACCCCCCCACCCCCACCCCACCCCGCGTACGAGGCGCGCGGCGGGCAGATAAAAGAAAACCATTTCCAAAATAGAACATTTCTCAAAATCCGCCGTTGATACACACGTCGTCTTTACACAGCGTTTCGTAGTTAATCATGTTAAATGTATGTTTTTATCACAAACTGTGAGCACCAACAGTTGAGTACGCGGGTTCAATCCCCGCAGCTGGCCCGGCCTCTAATTGTAAGACCTGTGTGAAATGGGTGATCAGTTTTTTTTTGTTTTTTTTTCTTCGTCTACTGGAATTATGGTTGGAAAGTGTACAAGACGAAGAAAAAAAACCCAACCCTCGCCATGATAACAGCTGTTGGGATTACGGTGCCTGCTGCACTGAGATCCGTCGAGGGGTCTGGGAGAGCTGGGCATCGGGAGAGGGGGATATTCTGGAGAAATTAGTGTAAATCATCAGCAATTTTCCGCACTTGCATGCAAATTCTTACAAAACATGCCCCAACATGGAAAACAGAATAATCTAGATTATTCCCTTTAAAATCAATATTAATATTCATAGTATTAATTTAACTATTGCCTCTCCTGAGTCATCTATTTTACCCAATTTCATGAATGCAAGTTTCGTGATTGTTAATTTGATTTCATTATCTTTATTTTTGGCACTTTTTCGGTCGTCTTTAAAACATCTGGCCAGATGAAAATCAGACTAATCTCATTGACAGTCTGACTGTGAATTGACGTGCTTCATCCCTGAAAAAATAAAAGAATAAACAAACACAACATCCGAATGTTCTACTGCCTGTGATCATTTGCATGGAGACGATTCCTTTCAATCACTCGGTCCACCTCTCCAAAGTCTTTCTTAGAACAGGACGGAGAGGGAAAAGCTCCGATAAGCTCCTCAATCTACTATATTGAGATGAGTTTGTTCTTGAGATTCTTTAAAAAAAAAAAAGAAAAAAAAAAGACAAGGAAGAAAAAGAAACACAGAATCCTAAAGGCTTCATCAATCATCGGGGAGGGAGCTCCGTAGCTCCGAGCCGTGCTCTGGTTTTGTCATTGACGAAAAATGGCTTTCCATAGAAAAATGAGCAGGATCACACACTCCGGTCCTGTATTGATTTTTATGGCGGATGGTGGGGCTGGTGGGTAGTGGAGGCAATGCTCTCAGAGCAGATGTCTAATGGTGTTTAGAGACTCTCCACTTTATCAAGCCAGGCCAGCACTGACAGCTAGATGCTGGAGGGCAATTAAAATTAAAGCCTGGCTGATTAGAATATCATATTCATCTGGATGGTAATTACTATGTCTGGCTCCGTATAAATAATTAATTATGCAAAACCCATGCAGCTGCCACTGGCTAGAGTTAACTGACTTTCTGTCAATGTCTCACAGTTCTAGAAAGGATAAAGAGATTTGGGAAATAATCTCTTTAGCCGCTATCTGGAAGCCCGCTGGGGTGTGCATGCAGTGCCCATTGAAACAGTGGCAGCCTGCTCTCTGTGTGCAGGTGGCTTCACTAAGACATTGTGGGGTTCCCTGTTGAAGATGTAAAAAAAAAAAAGGACACACTTTTTTTTTAAGGGGACATCCTCTTTCATGTCCACTCTGACTCCTTGTGACATTGGCTGTCAAATGAGTGCCTGTGCCCCCTTTTCACTTTGTATCTCTGTCATCCTGTGTGCACTTTGGCTTAACTTAACTCATGATATAATGACATTTGGCTTTTAAAAAATGGTATAAATATTTACTTTTGTGACTAAGAGGAAAGAATCGTTCATAACCTGCGCTCATGTTCACTTCTCCCTTAAAAGTGAGTAGAGTCAGGACCTTTCACGAGTCTCCTAAAAGTGCGTAGCGGTGGTAAAACCCACGTGAAAGAAACAGGAAATGACTCTCAAGTGGGTCATCTCGCTTTTGAACCACCTCTGGAGTCTGGAGTAGACCACGCATGTAAAATTCATGTAAATCAAATGGTGATGTCATACACGGCCTCCTTCCTGTTGCCTGCAGTACTCCATATAGCCAGTAGGTGGCGATTTGACTATAACTCAACATTGAGGCTCACACAGACGTCATCACACATGTCAGGTTGGGGGCAGATTGGATCATCTACAGTAGAATTATAAACCACTTCATGTGTCTTGGTAACTAATGGAAATTCATTTAAATGTTTGGTTTTGCCATGTAATCAGCTTTTAAGATATAAATGCACATTACAAATGTGTCTGCCGATGGGGAACCAACTCATAAATAGCCAAAAAGAAGAAGTTTAAGTGGAAATAATTGGGCTTTGCACCGCCAGCATATATAAAAGCACCGTACTGTTTTTTCGACTACCTCAGAACTCACTTCTGTTCAGGTCATTTGCCAGATGATTAGCAGACAACCACCCATGAAAATATGGTTTTTCTATCCCACCGTCTCTTAACTATAACAATGTGAATTGACCAGAGGATCCAGTGTCAGGGGAGGTAATTAGAAACACCGGTTGCAGAGAGACGGGTGGTCCGCTGGAGGAAGAGGAGGCAAACAGTCACAGGTGAGGGCGCATTAAGTCCGGGGCATTCTTCCTCTTGTTACACTTTCTAATCACGCAAATATAAACAATTAGCAAATGTTTAATAAGTGAAGCTGAAATCATGTTTCTGCTGTACACTTCATTACGGTGACCTTCTCCAAAGACATCCATAGCTCACAAATTAGCTTCATGCTGTTAAGGACGTTAATATGGTAATCAAATTCAGAAGGTTATATAAGCAGTGAAGGTTATTCTGTTTCATGTGGGAGAATGTGGGAAAGGAAATTGAAAACAGAGCTGAGACAACCCCGAGATCACTTGGTGTATTTACTAACCTCCGCTCGTCTCCGCAGTTACTCAAAGCAGTTCAACCGAATTCGAAACATCATGCAAAAGTGCTGAAAAAGCAAGAAAAAGTATAACAAATTTGATTGGGTTGCATCTTAAAAAACCCCAATTGCAGCTTAGGGACCAAGTTTGTGTGGAGCAATTCTTGTCAAACAGAGCAGATGTGGAGCCACGTGAAGGGGCTTTCTGCTGCTTGACTTCACAGCAACGGTACATTTCTAATTGAAGGAAAGACGCTGGAATCAAATTAACAATCACCAAACTCCCGTATGCATGCATTGAGGCATCACCGCTGCGCGCTCTCTGTTGTTTTATTAATGTTGCTATTGATTTTTTAAGGTTCCAGTGACCACTGGGATGAGGTATCTAATTGTGTTCGGCGGTGTTTTACTTGATGTATGCATGTTTTCCCTCTTAGCCCCGAGGACTCTGCGGTGTGAGATGAGTTGCTACATGCGTTCTTTGATAATCTTTTCACAGTGGGAGGTTTGGTGATTATGGAGATCTCAAGGCTGAAGCTGTGGGATGTAAGCTTCAAATGAGCATCGCCCTGCCGCTGGAGCGCCGGCGTCCAGACGATGCACTCGTGGACGATGGAGGAAAAAAAAGTTCTGTAAGGACGTCAAGTTTACTTTAGGTTTGTAAACGTCGATGTTGACGGATGGACGATAGAACGGCGGCGCGCATAGGGTGGTTATTAAAAAAAAACGTATTTGTGTACGATGAATCAACATACGATTGTATAATTGGAAGGAAATAAATCTGCTCTGGACGCTTGGATATCAAAACAGAATGTCTAATATGCACACCTAATTAACTGAGCCCCCAAAAAAGCTGTGTGCCAGAGGTATTGTTGAGTCAACAGATGTCTGCAGAAAATCTGCAAATCACTGAGCCACCAACCGAAAAAAAAAAAAAAAAAATCAATCAATATTGTCTTTCCTGTGCTCTCAATTCTAATGTAAAACAGCCCCAGTATGGCAGCCCGCAGCTCCATCTTGGCCTCCGCAAACACTTCTGCAGGGGCACCTGGCGTTGCTGGCACGCTGCACCTCACCATGGGGAAGCAGGGCGAGGTTTTTTGGCATAAATTCTGAGCTTATGTTTGCAAGGTCACAGCTGCCTCTTAAGTGACTACCGTTGCCTCGGTGGGCAAGGATGCGGCGTGTATCCTCTCGCTGCCTTTTTGTAGGACGCAAAGCCTTTCCTTTTTTTCTCTCCTCGCGGTGGCAGTTCCAGACAGCACGTTAGCACATGTCATCAACACAGCACACAGTCGTTTCCTTTTCAGGGGGCTATTCTTTGACAGTCGGGGGAAGGAATTACAAGAAAGAGCTGAGATTGCCGCTCGGAGATGCATCCAAATACAGCGGCCAAATCAACAGATGCATGCAACGGGACATTCAAAGATCTATTTATTCTGTGTCAGTGTTTGTAGTCTAATAGATTTTTTTTTTTTTGCGACGACAAAACAATCTCCCAGACATCCACGGGAAAATAGAAATAGGTATCCACAAACAGACACAACAGCTGCTGATAACAAGGTGTGTCATCCAGCTTTTGCCCAGAGTAAGATGAATAACAGTTATGTGAGCAGAGTACAAATGAAGTTCCCAATACTTTCCCTTTTTCAATATCGCTGCTATCTTTGGGCCCTGGCTCGGCACCTGCTGTGGGCAGATATTGACTGGAGGAAAACGAAAAGGATGGGTGGTGGAGAAGGGTGTGTGTGTTTGTGGGGAGGGGGGGGGGGGGGGTTGCTGGAGGACTGTGGCAACCATCCACAGTGCACTTCCCCATTCCTTTGACTGAATGTTGAAAGACATGATTCCAGCCAGGAGGGGGGGGTGAGCGTTCAGGGGTGGGGTGGGGGGGGGGT
>CAAKHC010011767.1:104215-116831 GCA_901007825.1 Macroramphosus scolopax
GAGAGAGGGTTGGGAGGCTGTTTGAAGACTTATGAAGAAAAGCTCAGGGAAAATAAATCAAGACTGTTTCATGTAAGATATGAGTTTTTTGCATCGAGGCCTTTTCAAATGAACCCCCCCCCTTTATGTCGGGGAAATGACTGACAGTCCTAATAGCCCGTCAACGCACGAGGAAGAGGAGAATAGAAAGAGCCACATCTCTAGTTTCCTCACTAAAACACCGAATCAGGCCAGCTGATTTCAGTTTAGCGCAGCTCATAATAAAACTGGGAGCTCTTCCTCTGCACCGCTGCTACAAAGAGGAAAAGAGAAGAAGAAAAAATGTTTTGGTTGCCCTAAGTGCAGAAAGCCTCCTTACTAACAAGCCTGTAAATGAGCTGCAAAGGACAAGGAGTTCGAGAGCTGAGGAGAGAGAGAGAGAGGAATGCTAGTGGGCACTTAAGTAAACTGCTGCAGAAACTGTAATATTCCTCCGGTTTAGATGTCTACATTAACTATTTTGCTGCAATGAGCATTTACAGAAAACACACTTGTACATGTGAACACTATCCATCAGGAACTTTGGGGGGGGGGGGCTATATATAGAGCCACCAGACTGTGACCACTTTTTGCTCGGGCAGAGCCCCGGTGGGCGCGGCGCGTCTCATTCACATGGTGTTGATTTCAATTACGCCGGCATCAACATGTTTGAGATACACAGACGAAAACATGCATCGGCAAACAGCCCGTGTTGTAATTCGACGCCTCTGGAGTGCGGGTAACATCATCCTTTTGTAGTGTCAGATCAGTTTGAGGCGCAAGGAGCATTCAATTTTCCAGCGGCGGAGCGGGGCGACGTATAACTGCCACAATGCCCCGCGTTTCATCACCAGACTCTGTGAGGTGTTGCAGGAAAAATGAAACAGGAAACGGCCTGCTAATTGAAGCGGTCATGCCTCCTGGTTTCCATTAGGGTAATTGGCATATCTATTTAGGACATACATATTTTGTGGAAACATGTGCAACTGAGCCGTAAATGACATATGAAAGCAATATAATGTGCGGTAGTCAACAGTTAAGGAGACGTCAGTTCAAGGGAGCCTTTTTAAACATGCAGACCCAACTTCTTTAAGCCGTTAAGCTGCAAACCTGACCGGGATTGTAGCTCACACTCATAGTTGTTTTTAGACTTAATCAGCTTGGTTTTAAAGGAAAGATCCCAAAGAATAATGTAATATTAAAGGCGCAATATCACCATGGACTCTATGCAGTTATAGAAAAATAGAAAGGTTATTTGATTTAATAATTTTTTTTTCCCTGCTGTGCGCTTTTATTTTGAAATTTGTCAAGTCAATTGAGATATGTAACTCTGAAAGATCGAGTTCTTTCCCAACTGTTTTCTATCTCTAAAGATACTTTCGACAGCTTCAAATCACTGGCACAAACACAGCAGTCACTTGGCTGCTGCCTTCCTTCAGCACTGGGTGGAGATTTCCCATCAGCAGTCACCTGACGTTGGTAGTCTAATGGTCGGGATGACCCTGTGGAAAACGGGCGTGGTGCCACCCTGGATCTGTCCCATCTGCCAGGTACAGGGTGTAGAGCATTATCTAGTGGTGCCCTTGAACAGAATTGGCATTAAAAGAGGGACCAGGGATGCGCATAAACAGAGCGATTAAAAAGCAATGAGCCGGGAACAACACATTTCAATAGGTGGATGCAAGGTGTTAAATGAATATGGTTTGTGAGAGCCGGTTTTAAGGGGGTCAGGCAGATTCTATGTCTGCTCATTACGTCCCCGTAATGAATATGCTATCAAACAGTTGCCCATTTAGTCATTCCGCAGGAGCGTTTCCTCCCGAACAGGGTTTCATCAGGATTGTGAGGCATCTGCTCGATGTCTTTTTAAAACTCAAAGCATACAATCATTTGAAATCATAATGAAAGCGGCGCTGAGCTGTAGTCCCGAACCTTATGGTGGCAGCAACAACCGGGAGGTCGGCGGTTTGTGTCAATTAAAACATGTTACATAAGTGAGGATTAAATGAAGCGTTGGAAAAACATTTTTTTCACAAGCTGGATGAAAAGAGTGAGAAAAGTTATTTTAAAGGACCAGTGTGTAGTATTTAGAAGCATATATACATTACTATTTTTAATTAGTGGTAATTCATTAGCTTATAATGTGACCTTTATATGTGGAACTTGCCATGTTCTCTTCTGTTTTTCCTTTTTTCATACTTCTTTCAGACTCCGTGTTCTTATTGTTGCCACCAGGGACCAGCTGATCGCTCTGAAACTGTTCGACCTTCGTGACCACAACAGGCGACCCTCCGGGAATATCACACGGAGGAGGCATTGGAGGGACAAAGTGACGGGAGCTGGGTCCACACAGACCGAAGGTGAAGAGGAGGTTTAACTCGGAAAAACAACCATTTCGGAACATGTTTGCTTGTGGACAAGAACACATGTTCAGTTCCTCCGGGTGGCTGATAAAACTTGCTAGTTGATGTCCAAGATATCTTGAACTTCCACAAGGTCAACCAGAACAACACAGTTATTTTGGCGATGGTTCATGTTGGAATGAGGCCCCTGCTCGTCTACTATTTTCCTGGACAAGAAGGGTGAACATTCACAGGCTGATCACTTACTGGTAAAACATGTGTGACATCATCCACTCTGTTACCGCAGGACTCTTCACCCTCGCACTTTCTTCATGATCTCCAGGGACTTCTGTCACGAAAAGAAAAATTTTGATCAATGTGATTGAAGCCCTGCAAGCTTCTGTGGTGAGAGGTTGCTAATGTTGCCGGATCCTACGGACTCCACCTTTAACAACTAAGATTTTTTTCACAATTAAACTACGTAGGGACAGAAATAATTTGCGGTATATAAATATAGACTAGAAGATATCTACTGGAGGTGACAGCTCGGCAGGCTGCATGGAACAGTCAATCAAAAATAACATCACCCACACACGGAATATTTAAAATTCCGGTCTTGTGCTTTAATTGTTTACATAATTTGGCAGATTTCAGGCTTTTCTTTAAGCAACTGCTCCATCACTGGATAAGACGGCCATTGTGTTGGTACTATTCTTTTCTCTTCCTTCCTCACATGTGGAGGCAGCTATCTAAAGCGTCCACGCTGCTGGATTATCCCACTAACCACCAATCCTTTTGCAACAGTTGAGAGGATGAGAGCGCCTGTTGGATCCCCTCCAGGGCCTGCTGGTGCCTCTTCTTCTTCTCCCCTTCCAGAGCAGCTCCAGGCTGGGGGCCTGAATCCCCACATCTCATCATCCACTTTGTGCCATCTCTTGGTCCAGGCCACACCCCAGCAGCGACTGGCAACCGGCAGAGCTCTGAAGCCTTCTGAGGGTTGGGAGGGGGGGGCGACTGCAGGCCCAGATGGTTTTTCCTTTCTATTGGTTTGTCCTTCTGTCTATCCGTCCTCCATCGAGCCTACAGAACTTCTGTTTTCTGTTTGCTGCTTGTAGCTTGCACCTGTCAGGACAGTTCAGGTGGGCGTAAAACCGGCTTTTACATACAGAGACACCACAGCCAAGCATGTATGCATGCCACACACAGTGGAGACACAGATGTACCGCAGTCATTTTAAATGTGCATATATGCAAACAAATAGATGTTCATGTTTAACCGTAGAAAACACTTGCTGCTAATTTACAGCAAAACACCCACACATCCTGCAGACAGACAGGCAGTAAGCATTTATCTGGCTTGTAACTCGACCGTATAGCTGTCGTCACACCGGGAGGCCCATCTCCATTCATTCCATTAGAAGTGGGCCATGAAACGCGCCACGCAACATGCTAACGCCTGAAGACATCGAGTCTAAGATGAGTAGGTGTTGGTCTCTTGAAGCCAGAATGCATCTGCAGACAAACCCTCCGGGCTTCAGTTTAAAGAATGTGCAATCAGACATAATAACTGAGAAGGACACAGTGAGAGATGAGGAGGGAAGAGGGAGGATGGATGTGTTGATGGAGAGCGGTTGTGTGCACGCCGAAAATGCAGAGGCCACATGCACTCTGCAAGTGCCGGCCTCAAAAGGCCAGTTTTCACTGTCTGTCACATGCTGAGGTTAATAAATCCACATGGAATTCCTCTCTGACAGTGAGTCTTCTGATAAACTGTGTAAATGTCTCCGTGAGTACAATCACACATTTAGCTCTCCAAAGCCTAAACATCTGGATATGTAGCATTTATTGGAAATTCTAAGCTTCTTCTTTCATTCAGTAGTTACATGGTTATGAATCTGTCTGTTTCTGATGCAACATAAAGGGGAAATCATGTATTGCTATAAGTGAAACAACCTTTGGTTTGTTGAATAATTCCATCGTCCACCAGGGGGCGTTTGTTTTTTTTCTATGAGTATTTAGGTGTTCTGGATCGTGTGTTATATTTGGTAAGAAAACACGTTTCTATTAGTGACTTACAGCCATTTGTTTGCATATTGTCTGCAGCGTTTTATTAGATTCCTCTTCTACATCTTCGTGACATCTCTATTAATTAAAGTCGTTAAATGAAAAACGTCCAGATTCTATAGGGTTTAAAAAAAACTGAAACGAAAAGTTTGCAGCATATTGTTTGTGCATATTTTCTAACACAAACTCATTTGCGGCTGATTTATATGCAGTTTTTTCGCCGGGACCTTAATGCCTCCACCACTCACGGTGAGAACGGACAGATTGGCTTCTAATGGTTAACCGATACTATGCAGCACTATACCTAGGAGTTGTTTAATAAGGTGAACTGACCTTTCATCATGGTTATAAATCAATGTCATTCTCCCACATTAAGGCACTGCATGCAAATGCATAATATTATCTTCCCACACACACACACACACACACACACACACACACACACACACACACACACAACAGAAGCGACAGATTCTCAGCAGTCAAATCTAAAGATACACACATCCGTCCATGTGCCTTCGACCCAGTGTTCAGTGACGACACCGAAATAAGTGTATCTCCTGTTGCTGCTGTACAGTTTTGGATAAAAAGGGCCTTTGAAATTACCTCGGTAAGTGGAGAGAGGTGAAGCAGAAATTGATGAAGTACAATTGTGTTTGATTGCAGGTAAATGGTGGATGTTTGTGTTCGGGGGCCTTTCATGTTGCTTTTGAAAGGACCTGCTGGCCTTTCATTCTGTGATTACTATCCTTCTTCCCAAGGCTTAATGGCTGAGAAACACAGCTCTGTAATGAAGGCATTACCAAAAGCAGAATAGAGTAACAACTGTAACGTCCAGATCCCGCTCATTTACCTCCCGAATAATACGTCAGCTCGCCCCGCAGCCGCGGCGTTAACAGCAGAACCGCCGCTAATGCCACCTCGTCTGTCAGAGCAAACAATATGAGACCAATGTATTCCTTATTACTCTGTCTTGTTTCTCCGGCTTCTCTCTTTTCTCTCTACTTAGAACAACCCTAAAGCAGGACAGAGTGCCTCCATCGCTTACACAAAGTGGTGCAGCTTCATCTCCTGCTGCTCTTCTCCAAATCACAATTTATTTTTGCATCATCAACACAAAAGAAAAAAGCGATAAACACTCATTGTGTGCCCAGACATACTTTCTCCTCATGGGCCCTGCCACAGGCCCAGATAGAAACATAGGTCCATTCACTGCTGGTTGTCTATTTGTGAGTGTGTGTGCAGAGGGGGGGGTGGTTTGGGATACGTTCCCTGCCTCTCTAATAAGCCACCGGCTTGATGCCACTGCTCTCCTGCATGGGAGGAGATAAGACCTGGCAGAGCAGTGGTGTGGGCTCCCATCGAAACCCAGTGTGCTGCTAAGCCCTCTGAAAGCCCCCAGCAGAACCTCAAAATGAACACACACTGCCGCTCGCATGCACCTCCACGCGCACCTCCACGCACACACACACACACACACACGGGGGCTACAAAGGCAGCCCCCAATGAGGTAACGTTGTGATTACAGATGCAAGAGCACAGACCGCGCGTTGGGAATATGAGGTGGAAGGAGAAAGCGAAGGGAGAGAGAGTGGAGGGAGAAAAAAAATAACAAGTATTAAGTCCACTGAGACGGCATTAAAAAAAGCACAATGCTTCGCTTGTTGTTCAGAAAGACTGAGACTACTCAACTGAGGAATCTGTCCTTTTTTTTTTTGTACCACACCAACAAGACTCATCCCACCCTCATTTACTATATTCCTCTTTATATATTTAATTCTACACGCTCCTGCAACTGTAAAAACTTCCTCATCCTGACGAACCTAAACTAAGGGGGATGTCATTTGCATATCAAACCTCATATTTAAGGTCACAGGGGATCCTAGTTCTTTTCTTTAACTGCTTGAGATTAACCCCCCCGTGCAGCGGTGCAGTCGCCAAAACTCCAACAACTCAGCACTTAAGAATCCTACATGTGCGGAACACATTGTTATGTGGACCAATCCGCACCTTCCCCTGTCAGTAATTGCCAAACTGTTGCTTATCCGTCTGTGCAGTGTTTTGTAAAGAAAAGAGTGCAGTCAGCTATTGTATTGTGGAGAATGTTCAAGTGCTACTTTGCCTTTTGTGGAGAATTCTATCACCTCATTAGCACTTTTACCAGCAAGTGACCATCAGCTGTCGTCCCGTTGAAATCAGCTGCTCCTGACTGCCTTTTCTTCTATGTCGTTATTGAGCTGCTAAATTTTGGCGAGAAGAACGCACTTCTTCATATCGGACAATGGTCTCTTTAGTTTTCTGCTAAAGTTTTCTACTGTGTTTTAGCAAGTTTGCTCTGTAGTGAAAAAGGCAGTAGCCAGTTTTAAGAGCCATACTGACAGTCTAAAGCAGGGAAAGCCTCCCTCAGGACTTCCCTGTAATACCCGAATCTGTGCGAGAGCCGGAAGAGGTGGAGAACAAAAAACTCAATGTCGTCGGGAGAGTAGAGGCGGTGTAATGGAGGAAGATCTACACATACAGGCCGATGCATATACAGAAGAAGGAACAACACGACAGATGTCGGGGGTTTAGTAACTAAACCGAGCTGTCAATATTATTAGATCCTAAAAAACCAGAAACATCTTGAACATGTGGACACAGCTGTCTGTCAGCAGCTGAAAACAACTTTATGTAATGTTGCACTGTTGGAAGGAAGCGATTTCTTTAGATGCAGATGTATGCGTGCGGTAGGCGGGTCTTATGGGTCTGTGAAGTCGTCCAACTGTCTCATGGAGTTAAGAAGAGGGAGAATTTAAGTGTGGTTAAGAAGTAATGAAGTCACATCACTCATTTAGAAACGACCGAAAACGGTGCTGAAATATCAGAAAGACCTTAATGACTCGGGGATGTCGTTGCGTTCGGCTTTATGATTGAATGTCATTACACCACGTCGCAAAAGTTTAACATTACAGCATATGGGGGCCTTCAACGAAACCATATGAATGATGTCTTTGGAATGAGAAAGTCCTTTTTTTTTAAGGTTTTTATTCTAGCTCTTTAAACCGGCTTTCATTAGCACCATTACCGTCTAATTGCACTGAACATTCGGCTCAATCATACTTTTGGAACGACGTCTGGTGACAAGGTCGACATGTAAAGTCTTTAGACGTCAGAGTCTGACGGTCCATCAGCTTCCTCCTCCTACACTTCATGATGTTGAGGACGGTTTGTCTCTCACTTTAAATGTGTCACAGATTTCTTCCACTGTTTCTGTGCATAACTGGCGATGTTGCCCAAGAGAGAAATGAGTGATGTTATCCCCATATTTAAATGATATAGCGCCTCCCTCCACTTCTAGGAGAGACTGTCTGAGTGTAGCTGCTCCAAAACAGCTATAAACACTCTGTCGTATGATGTGGTCCCACAAACAAGCTCCTTTTGTAGTACAACCCCGTGGTTGCAGCGCCGCATTTCAGCGGGTTGACTTTCATCTCTTGGTGCAAATGTTTTTTTTCTCTACTAACAATTTGAATAGATTCCTCACTCACTCAGGGATGTTTTCAGTTAAATATCCCCGGACTTGTCCGACTACTTGTATTTATGTCCTATACGGCGTGTATGTGCTGTTTCTGAGGATGCGTTCCAACTGGCGGTGCCCTCTCTGTCGTGTGTGGCAGAGCTCGGCCTCGCCAGCCTCGCTCTTGGCACAGGCCGCCAGCCGGGGAGACGGGCAGGACGGAGCCAGATCCCTCCGCAGCTGTCAGGATCTCTGAGAAGTGGTCCCCGAAAAACTTCAGAGGGGTCCCGGAGCACTTAGGGGGGAGGGGGGGTATATGACAGCAAGCCTGTGGCCAACATCACAAAACACGGATAAATATGTATGAATTGTTATCAAGGTGCAAAGCAGACAAATTGAAATTCATGTGGGCAGATTTGTTCCCCTGTATAATGTGCTTAGGGGAGACTTATGCTCAGGATCATCCCGTTCATTAAGTTTGTCTTCATGCTTTAGTGTAACTGGACTACAGCTTCACCAGCTGCCATGGAGGAAAGAAGTACTAAGCAAAGTTGTTAGGAAGGCAAGTTGCATTGTGTTGTTGCTGCACATTATTGCACATGCATGCAATGTGCAATGCTGCACATTGCATGCATGTGCATCAAGTCATGATATTATTTTATACTTACACCACCCTGACCAAAGGGGGACTTGTACAAGATGCAACAGGAGAGAGACAGTATCTCAATAGTATCATCAATAACATATCCTAGATGGAAGTAGAAGATTACATACATTTAAATATCCTGTAAAATAGTAAAAATTATTATTTAAAAACACCCACTAACCTTCCTTTTTCTTTTATGACTGTAGTGTTTGCGAACTGTTTACTTCCATAAACACATTTTCCCAGCAACAAGCAACTGTACAGTATGCTGCCAGGGGGGAAAGGGTTGTTGCTGACTCATCAGTTTTGGCGAGACAACAAAACCGATGTGGGGGCAGCAGGCTCAGAGACACCTCGGGGCCCCGTCCTGTGTCAAGGCACCCGCCACCTGACCGGCTATTTCCTGTTGCAGTGTACACACACTTAATGCCCCAACACCCCAGCCCTCCAATCCTCCCTGTATCCCTCCTTCACGGGGCCCCTTTGGCCGTCATGCATATCAATGCTTTATGAGATGTGGTGGGGAGGGACCTCGGATTGGGAGGAGAAGTACAGGGGCAAAGAAAGTATAGAGGGAGGATTGGGCAGTGCAGTGAGGCCTAAGCACCAGTCGGAATCAATCAAGTCTGTGGGATTACTGCTCCACTGAGTTGTGATCAATAGATCCTGAACACTATCCCCTGCTAGGAGGGCTGACAGGGTAAATGAGGGTCCGGGAGCTGCACCCCACCCACTTGCCTCGTTTCTACCCAACTCTTTCTCTCTTTCAGTCACCTCCCTTCCTTTGGTTGGTCTCAAATGAGGAGAAGCAAAGAGGCAAAGATGGCGTTTTTGTTGGTGGGGAAGAGGGCAAAGACTCATTCTGGGTCCAGTGGTTTTGAACAAAGCCTGATGAGTGTTGCATATTCAGCTGCGAGGAACATCTAACCTCTGCTGCCGGGGCTTTTGTACCTATTGGTGGACGTTTTTACAAGAGTGGAGGAACTTTTTTTTTTTTTTTTTTTTGGTAATGATGGAAAAAGGACAAGCATGGCTGGTCTTTCAATCCAAATCCTTTGAGAGCGTTGCGCAACTAAGATGTGCTCACAATACTTGTAATGATGTGAAAACAGCTCGGAAAGACAGCAGACAGACACATGTTGGGTGACGTCAACACAGGTGATGTATTTCAGTCGGGCATGTCGTGGAAGCAGTTTAAGATTCTGTGATCTTCAGAATGATATTGGCTCATCTGATGAACAAAGTATGAATAATAGACAGGGGGGGCTCTGGTGCCAGCGATGACGACTTCGTATTTCGTTAGGTGAGATCACCACTCATCCCACTGAGTTCTCTTTGCACTGCTTGACATTCAACGCTGTGCCTGACCAGCAGATGGCAGTGCTGTTATCCTGATCCGGCCATGTGAGCCGGGGCGCCTGCAGGCTGAGTTTTGGACTGTTCAGGATTTAACTATGTGTAAAAGTACTCCAGTTTTCAAATGCCTGGCGGCTGAGGGGGGTAGAGAGAGAGAGAGAGAGAGAGAAAGGAGAGGCATCCCAAATAACAGGTTCCCTGGCCCAGAGCCAACAAACTCACAAATGCTCACACATGCTGCAACATAACAATAAAAGCACACCATTCTCCCGTTAATAGGCAATCTGTGTTGCCATGAACATTTAGTCTAATAACTGTTACTGCTGTGTAAATGATGTCATAGGCCTGTCAGTGTCCGTGAATTATGTGGCTGTCGTCGACGAGCCTTGTTGACAATCGTGCACCTTTTTTTTTTTCCCGCAATGTGACCTCGCCATCCGCCACCCATAGTCATAAAGTAAGTAAATTACTTCGCTGCGCCCGATGGGGGGCAAGATAAGAGTGTTAGACAATAAGCAAAGTGTTTTTCATTTCAAAAAAATGCAAAGCGCACCACTTTTACGCCTCTTTTTTTGAGTAAGCGAGAAACGATTGTGCGTAATACATTATCTTATATTGACTGTGCGATAGCTGAAGCTTACGTAATAAAAAGCTACTCCAGGAAGAGACGCTCCACTATAGAACCACAGAGCGTAATGACCCGGCTCCAGACAAGGACGATGTGAGATAGTGGAGAAGAAGAAGAAAAAAAAAGGGAAGCATAACTTCATTACTGTAGTAATGAGTACACAGAAGGAACCGTGTGGAGGCGGCGACCCTGCTCTACCTGCAAACTTGAAGCAGTAATACTTCTGGTCAGGTAATTATTTATACATTAATACACAGAGATGATCGGATCTCCCCAATTAGGGTATGGCAGCGCTATGACTCACAGGGACTCAATTGTCATTATAAATGCTCGAGCATCTTTGCAGCGATGCTCCACGGGGAGCAGGCAAGTCGCCGTATATAAAAGACAAAATGCAAACTAATCAAAAAACTTATTGGAACGATCATTTTCACGATGCTGAGTCAAAAGAAACCTTTGCTTGCCTAGTCATCTTTCACTATAAAAATGCCCCCATGCAATTACTTAGCCCCTTGCCAGCGCACCTCGAAGGGTCAGCGCTTGAAAAATGACCTTAATGTACTTCCAAGTGAAGGCCGTGCGATATAGAACAGGAGCATTAGAATCAATGAAAATTTATAACAGTGGATTAGGTGATATAACAAATGTCCCCCTCTGTCTTCAGGCAAGCCAGCGTAGCTCCTCTACAGGTGTTTTCACCCTCCTCCCCTGAGCCCGTAACACCACATACATCAGCAGCCTGCAGGAAGAAGTGCAGATGATATACAGAGAGTTGGTTCGTCAAGTGCACATGGCACATTTGGAAAAAGAAAGTGTGTATTTCCATCTGAAGGGTGTTTGGCTCTTATCAGCAGTGAGGTAGAGTCTGGATTTGCCACGTCGATGACATGTACACTTAAGGGCTTATGGGCCGAAGCCTCCAAACGTATGTGTGCCATTAGCTCGGCGAAGACGTGCATGCATAATTCACCGACCAAAACACCACAACTTTTAACGGCAAACTACTTTATATAGCGCGGGCGTATCGTATCGACACCGGCACACGAGGCGTGCTATGCCGCAGGTTTAAAGACACGGGATGAAAGTCTCGAAAGAAGCTGTGCAAACCACACAGCATGCTACCTTCGATGAAGGGAACCGTAATGGCAATATGCTAATCAAACTGTTCATGAGAGTGCTGGTTCACTGTGTTCCCTTATGTCTGGCTGATTTGCAAACATAGTCATGCCGTATATTGTGCAATACAACTGATAGATATGATCTAAGGGGGCTTGATTGGAACATAGTGTAATGCACCCATGGGAGTCTGCAGGAAGCATCTATAATGTGTAACAGCGGGGGGACAGTGTGCATGCGTTTCCTACCGCCACACGACAGCGTGGACCTGCTTTGGCGTGAACACGCAACACGTGGGCAACCCTTTACTCATTGTTTGCATGTGTGTGTGCGCGCACCAACATCGCACACCAGGCTCACACATGCGCAAGGTCCTTGCCCGAGACCACACAGCCTCCACACCGAAATCCCTTTCATGTCTCTCTATTGACTGCTGTTATATCCTGTGGCTTGATTGGACCACACCAGACAACATCTCGCATACATACACCCTCCACGCTCACAAGCACCCTCGCTCGCTCACCCTCTTCCCTTTCTCCTTCCATACGTCCTCCCCCTTCCCAACCGACACCCTTCTCATGTTTGCCTTTCATTAGCTTTCATCTCTACAGCTTATTGAACTCCACCACTGGCATGAGAGGGTGATGCTTTGATGGTACTGCTCCACGTAAGTCCATATTTACCCCCCTTTACTTGGTTCCATGCTATAAAAAAAACCCATTTGTTGGGGAATAATAGGACATACAGTCAGACAAGCATCGGCCAGATCTGTTCACGGGGCCCCGGGGTGTCTGAGGTGTGCAGGAGGCCCCTGCAGAACCCTCACTTAAGTTCAGTTCTCCTTTATGTGCCTGCCTAGAAATGCGTTCCCTTGCTGTGATACAACATCACGTTATCGAGAGAGAGAAAGGAAAGGCCAGTGTGCAGGTATTCTAAGGAACGCTCAATGGG
>CAAKHC010011773.1:5200-21486 GCA_901007825.1 Macroramphosus scolopax
GGGGGGGGAGACAAGTGGAGCAGGAGAGAGAAATTATGATCCATGAGAGAGAGAGAGAGAGAGAGAGAGAGAGAGAGAGAGAGAGAGAGAGAGAGAGAGAGAGAGAGAGAGAGAGAGAGAGAGAGAGAGAGAGAGAGAGACAGAGACAGAGACAGAGACAGAGACAGAGACAGAGACAGAGACAGAGACAGAGACAGAGACAGAGACAGAGACAGAGACAGAGACAGAGAGAGAGAGGAGGAAGGAGAGCGGGAACACTCGGAGGGAAGTGTTCAGGAAGGAAGGTTATATGTATATATATATATAAGGTTATATAAGGGGCAGATACGAGGGAGGACGAGATGAATGTCCATCAATATGACAGCATGACTCCACCATGCGAGTTTGTGGTTTTACCTTCAGCCGGGTTCATGATGGCGTCGTGGAGTACGGTGGCCATGCAGCCCGCCGCTCCTGCAGATCAAAGAGAGGACGTTAACGACACCTTCACACTCAAACTAACGTTTGTTTACTCTTCAGCTATCTTTCCCCTTTTTGATTCAAACCAAGAGGTTGATTTGTGTCGTTGTTTAAGTTTCCAATAAACTCTCACCATTGGCAAAGTGGCTGTTGGTGCCGGGGTGAATCGCGTCACTGAGTGAGAACTTGATCTTCTCGTAGCAGGCGAAGTAGAGGGCGTGGGCGGGTCCCGCCCCCACCGCCAGGACATTCACACCTCTGATCGGCCGCCACACACCCTCGGTGCGCACGATCTGCCGCAGGGCGTCCATCACGTTGCGGTAACGCGCTCCCGGCTCGGGCTGCAGGCTCTGCATGCGAGTCTGGTTTGAGAGGAAGAAACACAAACAGGTACAATCAATAAAAGAGTTAAAACATGGAGGTAAACTGGGTTAACAGTCAAACAGACGGGAGGTGGTGCAACTCTGAACTCCAGAGGCGCAATCCTCAAACTTTGATGCAATAACAGAATCCCCTGACTTCATCCTCTCTGCTGCCGCCCGCAGGCGTCAGTGGGAATTCCAAATCCCCGTTTCTGGGAAATGATAACTCAGATGGAATGTGCCCAGTCATCCACAACATGAACAGTGACGCCCCCCCCCCCTGTTTTTGGAACCAGGAACTCAGACAGTTTCAATATAAACACAAGGAAATGTGTCAGAGAACTTAACAATAGAGTTTATTCTTTATTGGGACTTCCACTCAGTTCAGACCCGCACGAACACACTACGGCGGCTCTTACATGCACCTAATGGACAGATTCAAGTCTGAGGTGATAAATAACACGGCTGTTACTGCCCAACAGTTTTCCTCCTCATCAGCTATTGTCGACTAGGCTTTGCATGTGAAAATAACGGCCAAGTCTCATCAACCAACGTTTTCATTGACTATCAGCCTCAAAACTAACACACACATAAAAGACACACCTCGTCTTTTTAAAGGTGGATTTGTCAGAGAAATAAAACACTTTATTTATAGCAGCAGCAGCAGCTGAGAGTGTCTTGTTCCCTCTAGTGCTGTTGTGCATTACGAAGTTGTAAGTCAACGTGAAAGAGGGACGTCCATCTGTAAGTTCTGCTCATTAACTGTATAAACTCTCCTCTCGGCTGGTGGACAGCTGGTGTTTCATCATATTAGATACTCTAACCGCTCACCCCCACCCTGAACAGGTTAATGTTCTGGTATTTTAATTGGTTTAAATGTTAGTCTGAAATAACATCGACGTGGCCGCCAAGTGAAGTCGTGTCCTGGAGGGACTGAAACGAAACTTCCTGCTCGGAGAAAACGAGGAAACAGAATGTGAAATTAGAGGAACGAATTAACCGACGCAACACCGGGAGGTTTAACAACTGGCTGTGACGGCAACAGGAAACAAAGATTGTGAAAAAGAAACCTCACAATGAAGGAAGTTTTCTACGAATCCTTACTGGAATGAAAAAACAACAAACTTCCTTGAGATGTTGTTTCAAAACATTTGGTACGGTTGGTTATCAAACCTTCCAACTGTCAGGAACTCTCCTCCTCCTGCGTACCAACTAAACACACATGCAGCTTTGTCCTTTGTCAGATATCTGAAGCTGCCCCCCCACCAGAGGGGAGACATGCAGCCTCCGTTGTCCTGGTGGAGAATTACCTTCAAACTGATTTCAACATTAGTGTTTACCAACTGTTTGAACTTAGAATGATCTCAACTCAAACACCGTTTCAAACATTGCACACGTCTACCAGCAGATTTCAACCTCCCAGAATCAAATATAAGGAAGATGTATGATGTAATGATTACAGAGAGTTGATGAATGTGCCTTTGGAAATCAGAATCTCTTTACTTTCAGTTTAATCTTCTTTAGATTTACACGTCTGATTAAAAAGCTTCGCTGCTGAATCCCGTCTCAGAAACCAGTGATCATTTTTCTGCCAAACAATTCTCAAATTAGAAAGCCTCATCGTTCAGGATTCTCTAGTAAATGTGAGCTTTGGTCGATGGACCACAGCTCACAGGAAGCTGCATCTTTCTCTGTTCTTATACAATTGTCCTGGGTGGAGGACGGCGGCATTGAAGTCAGCTTCGGGCCAATAACAAAGTGGTGACGAGTGGCTTTGGAATAAGTAACTAACAAGTGGGAATCAGAGAGAAACTGTGACAGACTTCCAGGTACAAACTAATACTGTGCAGTCGGTTCTGTATACACAGTGTTTCTGCACCGGAAATTAACTTTCTTTTTCCATTTCACACAACAGGAAATTATAAACATAAACCAATAGATGTAAGCAAAACCTTGTTTCCCAGAGATTTGTTTTCCTTCTGTTTTCAGAGGACGTCCTTGTTCTCCTCGTCGTCTACAATAATTTGTTGTTGGTTCGTTGATTTCTGCTGGGCAGTGCGTTTTCCATCAGCACCGCTCGGAACATAAATAATCATACTGATGTTTAACCGTGTAACCGGAATACAGTGAGGATGTCAGGAGCTGATGTTTTGGGTATCAAAAGGACCCCACACAGACCTCAGAATAGTCTTCAGAAATATTCTATTCAAAGCAGTTAGCTTGAAGCTGCACAATATTATCAGGTTTAATTAACATGAAACTAAGTCCAATCCACTGTTTGAAAGAAGATGTTTACGTGACAGATGCCCTCTAACAGCCATGTTAACTATATCTGGGACAAAAGGAGGAAAAGTTGGGAGGAGGTCGAGGCGGACGGACGACGAAGATCCATGTTTGTGTCCCGTTTCCAACTGCTGGTCAGGATGATGTTTGAAAAAGAAAAAAAAAACTGATCACACATTTCTTAGACAAGCTGGCAATGATGTAAACACATCGAAGCCAACCTCCTAAATTTAAGGAACTAAGGATCAATATGACCATTTAGTTTTGGGGACTTATACTGACGCATTTACCATAACATATGTTGTCATGGTTGCATAAGCATACGATTAGTTACATCATCCACACTGACATGGTTCTGTGCTTATTAATTTACTGCAGGAATGTGTCAAAACAGCAACTTCTTCTGACAAAATGCGTTTCAACTCCAATAGTTCATTCATCCAGGCTGTTCCCCTGCCGTGACTCCTAATCATTAACTATTATCCTCACAGGGAACTTTACACAAGACCTGCGCAGACAGATTTGTCCCTGCAATAAATTCCTGAGTCATTTCCCCCCACAATCAAAAAAACTCACCTCAGACAAACAATGTAAATTAGCTTCTCACGACTCGTTTATATTGCCTTTGCTGTTATGTTTGGCATGTAACTTAATGACGTTAGCTATAAACAATATAGCCCTGTCACTTCTTATGAGATACGTGGCTGTATCAGGATGAATTCAAAATACCGGAAAGTTCTGTTGAATTACAAAATGCGGAAGGTGCGTTTACCCTAACAACTGTAAGATGAGAGATATAGTTTGTGGATAATAAAACAGGAGAAATGTTACTTCAAGGCGTGTCCGATAATGGGCGCATGTTAGCCGAGTACGGCAGCTTTAGCTAGTTTGTGGGGCGCGTTAGCTAAATCAGAGGAGACGCAACTGTCAAATCTTATATGCATATTTGAACATATTTATCTGTCCAAATGAAGCCGCACTGAAGTGAACACCACCACTCGTGTCTGGCTTTCCACTCTGACCACTGTGTGTGGCGTTGTTTCCTGTTTAAGTAACATAAGTTAGTTAACTGACCTCTGTTAGCAAGGTTACTCATGTTAGCTTGTAGCCTACTGGAGCTCTACTCGGGCCTACGTCATCCAGCGGTTTGTGCAACCAGTGGCTGCGGTCAAAGTGACAGACATTGGGATTGAACTCATTTCAAACGCAGCAGTGTGGTGTGGTTCTGTTACCTTCACACAGTCGATGGGGTACATGAGGCAGTGCTCCATAATTCCAGCTACGGATCCTGCCAGCATGTGTGTGCTGGTGGCGGCTCCCTGAGGAAGTCCTTCATAGTCAATTTCTGTTTCGACAGGGGTCCGGGGCTCCAGGGTTGGTCGATGCAACACCGGGGAAAAGTCCGGTTCCCCTGCCCGTCTTGGCGACATTGACCCAACAAATCCTCCACCCATAAGCCTGACGCCCTGCCATCGGATCTCTGCCCCGGCTGTGGCTCCAGTAACTCGGCTGTCAACGCCCGGTGTTTCCACGGACGTTCGCCGGGACACGAAACCGTCCGCTTCCATTAAGAAAGGAGAGAAATGAGTGTGTCGCGGCTGTGGAATTGGATCTCTCCTGCCACCCTCTCGTCTGTGTTGTCTTCCCGGCAGGTTAATTACAACCACAGCCGGACAGAGTCTTGGCGCTCACTGCAGCCTGACTGCCGTAAGCTCATCCGCGAAACTGTAGTTAAGGCGGGTAAGGACATTGGTGGGTTTGTCCGTAAAGAAATTGCAGGTGGTTGGATAATCTGACTGTCAATCACTGGTCGTCTTTGCAATTGGTCAATTCGATAACGCATGAAATAGTAGGCGGGTCAGTATTTCCCATCATCGGAAATTGCTATATTATCCGGATACATTGTGGGATATACATATCGAGATGTATGTTGAAGATATATAATATACAAAACGAATGAAATTAAAGTATTGTGTCATATCCCTCCCCAACTCACAGCCACATCGCATTTTCTGGGTCATTTCAAGTTTGTTCTCATTTCTCCTACAGCACCTTGAACGCAGCCGTCCAGCTCCAACGGCGCTACGTGTTCGATGACGCAGCCACGTCGTACAGACCGGAAGAATGTTGGATTTTTGTGATTCGGACTATCTCCAGTCGTCTTCTTGAAGTCAAAGCTCCCCTTTGTGAATTGTAGGGAAAGAAGAAGACTTTTAATCGTCGTTTTTCTCGAAGAAGCAACATATCTTGGACTCTATTGTCATGGCGGAGGAGCTGCTTCTTTAGGTACGTTTATATGAGTTAACATATGGACACACTCTTGTTTATATAGGAATTCGCCTTTAACGTTAGCGAATGAAAACTAGCTACGTTAATACATGTTTAAATAATGTGTATGATAGATTACAGTTATTTGTCCCCGTGGCTAGTTTGTACCAGTTTATAACTGCGAGGTAAATATCGAATTTTGAAGGAAAACCACATTATTATTATTGGTATTATTATAAGACTATTTGAACACATAATAAATCTACTACAAGCACAGTAAAGTATTATTTTTGATAGATTAGGATTAGTTCGGCTAGATGAGGATAATAGGTCATGTATTCAGGCCTGTGGGAAAGTGTTTATATATATCTGTACGGCAAGGTAGTGCTTCAATATAATTTGAAAAAGCTCAAACTAATGGTGTTAGAAGAGACTGACAGGTATGTAATGCAACAGAGATGTGAGATCAAATAGCTGCAGAGGATATTTTAATATTAACTGGTCTCTGGATTTAGAGCTCCAAGCATTATTTTATTTCATTACAGATCCTGTTTTTGTGGCTCTTTCACCAGCTTTGAAATAAGTGTAATAAATGTTTCTCCTTCTCCCGTCTTGCAGTAAAAAGTCTCCCCCTGCAGACAGGATCCTACTCGGACTGAAGGCAACATGAGGTGACGACGGTGATATCTTGTATTTCTGCTGACGTGGACACATGGCGAGGTAATGAACTGGTATCAGCCTTTATTAGCTGTTTATTGATGTTTGACGAGGCCCTGACTGATCATGATGAGAGCCGGACGATTTGCGGGATGTTTATTGTGCTTGTATTTTCTTGCTTCCCTTCAGGATCACTTTGTCCTGCCTGCCGGCCTCATGGTACTGCAGCGTGTCCCTGCTGTCTCTGGGCTGTGCTCCCAGGCAGCGGCTGCTCCTGCTGCTGCTCCTCTTCATCACTTCAGCTCTGCTTCTAATGGGAATTTACCAGAGGCAGCTGTGGGGCCCTCAAAGACGGCCGGTGGCCCAAGTCAACAGGTGAGTGGGCAGGTGTCCATTTCTAGAGCCCTAAAAGTCTTAAAAAAAACGAACCCTCTTGAACCGATGTCTTGTGTCTGAACTGGGAGATCCTCGGCTCTTTGAGCCAACTTGAATGGTGCCACTACATTAAACAAGGGTCGACGTAGCATCTAGGGTATGATGTAATACACAGCATCGACACAAGCTCGTCCCAAATCCTCGTGACACAGAGTCGCCTGATAACCAGCTCAGCCCGTGAGACTGACTGCAGGTGTACTGATAGAGGCTCAGAGAAAAAGTGCATGTGTTCAGATAACAACAACTTATCAAAGTCCTGCGTGCTCCCGAGTGCACTTTTAATACATTTAGTTGAAGCACAGAAGAACTAGAGGGAGCAGAACGAAAGAAATGAATAAGAAACTGAGCAATATGTGAAAGTAGTTCTCCACCTTATTGTGGCAGCAGCTCATAAAGAACATCCTCAATAGTACCATGAGCAGGACAATACTGATAATATGCCTTATTGAAGCCTGTGTGAGCCTCGAACCACCAGCAGAGCACTGATGCATCCTTCATACAGACTCTGTTAGATGTTCCTCAGCTCCACCATGTCCTCCCTCAGGTACCTCTCCAGCGCCGAGTCCATGGAGGCAACCGACGTCCTCAACCCCGGACTGAATTATGGGATTGTGGTGGACTGTGGCAGTAGTGGCTCCCGCGTCTTTGTTTACTACTGGCCACCGCACAACGGGAACCCCCACACCCTGCTGGACATCAGACAGATGAGGGACCATGACCGCAGACCGGTTGTCAAGAAGATTAAACCCGGTGAGGAAGTGCAGACATGTTCGCTTTGTTGGGATACTTTTCTTTGTATGTCTTCTCCCCCCCTGAGTGTGTTTCTAGTTAAATTAGTTCCATCATACTTTAGCCAGAAGTTGGCATTCAAGGCTACGTTACACCTGAGTGTAACAAACAGCAGAAGATGTAGTTTGTGGAAGAGAGAAGAGGAAACTGTCGCCATGGTAACCCACAAGAGAAAAAGATGCCACATGCTCTGGGTTATTGAGCTATTTGGGGTAAATGTGTGTTTTGTTGCCACGGCCCCCTCAGGTGAAGGAAACATCCTGTGATGATTAGTTCACTCAGTCTCTGTGACTTTATCTCAGTCAGCTGACCGATTAGATCCTCTGAGTCTGAGCAGCGAACAACGACATGGTGCTTTGGACGCGAGCTGGGACATAGAGACATACCATGGAATAAGACTGAAGAATCTTATTTCAAGATAATGCTCAGCTTTTATTCTGAAAGTATAAATGCGGATGAATTTTGAAGGTAACTTTGCTGAAGTCACGTTTCAGTCTCTTATTAGTCTTACTGACTTTGCCTCGCTTTGTATGAGTGCACGTTTTCTAACACGTGTAACTGTGATTGTCTCAGGTATCTCCACCCTGGCAAAGACGCCAACGCGAGCCAGCGACTACCTCCACCCTCTCCTCAGCTTCGCTGCCGCTCACGTCCCAAAGACCAAACACAAGGAGACGCCGCTCTACATCCTCTGCACGGCTGGCATGAGGCTGCTGCCGGACAGGTGGGAGGAACAACGTGTGATGAGCCCTCTGATGTTGAGGAGCATATTGTCGTGTGCACAGCCTCTCGTGTTGTGAAACATTCATGAGCTGACAAAGACAGTAGAAGTAAAGACCCTGTATATTCCTCTGTACACAGCCAGCAGGCTGCCATCCTGGAGGACCTGGTCACTGATGTTCCTCTGGAGTTTGACTTCCTATTTTCCAGTTCCCACGCTGAGGTCATCTCTGGGAAGCAGGAAGGTGAGGAGGTCATGTGTGCATGCTACATTTCCATTCAGGTAACTTATCCTTAATAACAGGCAGGAGTCATCCTGTCGTTTCTAACTGCTGCTCGTCTGCTCTGTATGTCTGCTGCTGCTCGGCCCTGAAGGAGTGTACGCATGGATTGGCATTAACTTTGTGCTGGGCCGCTTCGATCACGCCGATGAGGGTGAGTGTGAAAGTGTAACACGCCTGAACTTGGCGCCTGAATCACCCACTAGGAGTGTGACTCGTGCTGTCAGTGGCTTCTCACTCAACAAACATACAGTGTGTCATCACCGGCTGCTCATACTGACGTAGCTTTGCAGCAACAAGAGGGGGAAATGTTACACCGAACACGCTGTACATGCCGTCTTCCAGAAGAGATGCAGTGCATTGTGGGACAGGGGTGCGAAATGATATGGTGGTACTCAAATCATTGTTTTATCGCCTGTCAGAGGACGCCACAGTGGAAGTGACAACAGGGTCACAGCACCAGCAGCCAATCAGCAGGCGGCGCACAGTGGGCATCATGGATATGGGCGGAGCTTCCCTGCAGATCGCCTATGAGGTGCCCAGCGCCATCACCTTCAGCTCACACCAGGAAGTAAGGAATGATACCGTGAGAGCAACGAGACTGATTAACTGACTGACATTGTGAAACTGTCATGATGATGATGATGGTGATGATGATGATGGTGATGAGGATGATGATCATCGTCTCTAACGTTCGATTTGTCTGAAGGAGGAAGCAGGGAAGAGCGTCCTCGCCGAGTTCAACCTGGGCTGCGATGTGGAGCACACGCAGCACGTGTACCGCGTCTACGTCACCACCTTCCTCGGCTTCGGAGGAAACATGGCCAGGCAGCGCTACGAGGAACGGCTGCTCAACAGCACACTGACCAAGAGCAGGTTCGGACACACACACACACACACACACACACCTACACCTGCAGGATGTGTGTTTATTAAAGAGCTGATGATGACATGGTGTTTTCACCTGCCTGGTTCTTTAGGACTCAAAGCACACAGACGGGCCTCAGCGGGGACAAGCCTCACCTGGACCCCTGCCTGCCCGTCGGTCTGTCAGACACGGTCGTCCGGGGCAACCACACGCTGTACCTGAGGGGTCAGGGAGACTGGACCCGGTGTCAGGCGGTTGTTCAGCCCTTCCTGGGCCTCCACAACAGCACCATGTCAGCAGGAGGCGCCTACCAGGTACGACTGAACCTCCATGTAGTCACTCTACTCTACTGACCTGCAGGATCTCACCTGGGACAGCAGAGATTAGAACTGATGATGACTACCGACAGTACTGTTTACAATGTGCGTTGTTCCTTTATGTACAGTCATGATGAGATCAAGAGCGCTTACGGTTTGGATCACGAGATGCCCCATGATGCAACGATGCCTGAAACAATGTTTTACTGGTTTTACAGGCTCCCATCAACTTCAGCAACAGCGAGTTCTACGGCTTCTCCGAGTTCTATTACTGTACGGAGGACGTGCTGCGGATGGGAGGGCAGTACAACAGCGGGAAGTACTCCCGAGCTGCCACGGTAACCGCCTCCGTTTCCTCCTACCACAGGCCTGTGAGTGTTTTCTGTTTTTAGTGTTCATGGGAAGTTAAATGTCCGTCTCCTTCAGGACTACTGCTCCACCAAGTGGTCGACACTGAAACAACGCCTGGACAACAAGCTCTTCTCCCAGCAGGCCGACATCAGCAGACTCAAGTATGTTTGTCTCCCGTGATCTCGTACGTTGTCACCTTCTAGTCTAGTTCGGGTGGTGCTGGCTTCTTCCTGGTGATAACATATTATTTGTTTCCCTCCCTGTCTCCTCGATCCGCCACTCAGGTATCAGTGCTTTAAGTCAGCCTGGATGTACGAGGTGCTGCACTCGGGTTTCCGTTTCCCTAAAGACTTCCCGAGTCTGACAACTGCCCAGCTGGTGCATGAGAAGGAGGTCCAGTGGACTCTGGGAGCCATCTTATACAAAACCCGCTTCCTGCCTCTCAGGTTAGTCCGACGCTGCAGCACAAGATCATCTTCTAATGGGACCTGACATGTTCTGACATCCTGTCTCCCATCATCTAAAGTAGGGTAGATAATAACTGGTGATGATGTCACTGTTTGTGTTTCCACTGCCCCCAAGTGGCCAAGAAGAGATCCGCTGATGTTGGGTAATGTTCGTCACTGCCTGACTTTTTGCTGCTGATTCTGACTCCTCCCCTTCCTGTCGTCTGCAGGGACCTGCAGCAGGAAACACTCCGTCAGAGCCACCCCAGCTGGCTGCGCTCATCCTTCGTCTACAACCACCACCTGTTCTCCCTCTGCATCCTGGTGGTGGTGCTGGCCATCCTGCTCTACATCCTGCGCCTACGACGGATCCACCAGCGGGAGCAGCGGCAGGCCGAGACCCTGAACCTCCTCTGGGTGGAGGAGGGAGAGGCCCTCCTCCCCTGACTGATGGACCTGCAGGTTCTCACCATGACGGACAGATGAAGATACCTCCTCTGTATCCTCTCTGATCGAGCAGCTATGAACTACCGACATGTCGTCTCTGGGTTCTCTTCTCTCTGCAGGACGACTTTATGAAAACAACTAACTCAACTCTGTTTGGGTGCTCGGCTCCTGAATTCAGTCTCATGCTTGAAGGACTTCACCACTGGGACTCTAACAACCTGAACACCGTCCGTTCATCGACTCTTTCACATGCGACTTGTACAATTCAACGTTTTCCTTCCTCGCAGAATCAGCCAACGTGACGAGCACTCGTGAACATCTCAACCAACCGAATGCCGCGTTCACAGAAGGCGGATCAGACACACACACATGGCAAATATTATATTAACTGTCTGCACATCATCACGTTCAACATTAGACTGGAGATGATCCGATGCTGCAGCAGCATCCGAGCCAACCTCTTCACCAGCCGCCATTGTTGTTTGCAAGCGAACAGACGCTTCTCGCCGTCGTCACAACCTAGTTAAACACATCGTGGTGCGGCGTGAAGCCCGGCTCCTCCTGTGATCTGTCCTCTTTCAAACAAACGTCTGTTTGCTGCGACTACCTCCGCTGACGGCTTCATGTCTGATCACTCCGCCCCTTCTGAACCATTCATACACGACCACGCTGCAACACTCCCACCACGTTCAGGCGTGTAAATAAAGGGCTGAAGCTGTCCTGCTCAGTGCCAGTCAGGTCCTTCGGTAGTATGCGTCCATGTGACTCTGGTGAAAGGACACAGGTGACGTATGCAAACAGGTACATGTTCAGACGCCGTCACTTGTCGGGGGAGCCGGTTTGTTAGTGATGAAACGCGAATCCGCACAATCGGCGTGAGTTGATCTCACGGCGCGGCAGATCTTTGCTGCCGTCACATCACGTTTCACGTGGACTCCGAGCCGTCCCAGAGGGAGGATCTCCTGCAGACCAATTATGTTACCCGCTTGACCATCGTCACCCGCCCCCCCTCCCCGACTGTCCTGTGATACTTGAATGCCCCTGTTATCCTGCCAGGAAACCCCGTCCAACTCTATCAGAGGAAAAACAGAACCAAGGGAGGTCTGCTGCGTGTCCAGATGAAGCTGCTGACATCAGACGAAGGACCCGGAGGCCTGATTGAATCAGACGCAGCCTGATTGAATCAGACGCAGCCTGATTGAATCAGACGCCGTTTGATCGCAATAAGAGGAACTTTGTCCAAAACAATGACTGATGTGTGAACAGCAGGAAGAATCTCTATAATTCTATGAGACAGTTATTGAGAGAGAAGAAGAAGGTTCTGTTGATCTCATCACATGAGAAATGAAGCCACTTTTTTGTGTTTTATGTGCTGTTACCATGACGACACCGATGTGAATCGCACCTGATGACACTTCCTGAGAAGTTGAAGACTGTGTGTGAAATGATTGTTTAATATTGTGATGGTTGTGGGGTCGTCGGGGAGCTCGTCCAGCCGTCGGTTCGTATCCACTCCTGAACCCTCGGTGACTCTGCAGCCGTGATGTTCTGATTCCTTCATGTACTGTAAACCGGAGGAAACGTTGAGGTGTTTCTGCTGGGGGCTCCAACTTCCGACCAGGGACCAATCTTCTGTGCAGGTCTGAGCGTTGTGCAATGTTGATGCAATGTGAACACAAACGATTCCAAACCAATAAATGAAGATGTATTTTCAGTCCTTTGTGCTCCCCTGCAGGCAGGACGGGATCCTTCGGGTTGATTTAAACCCCGAGTGTTGTCTCAGAGGCAAACAGCTGCCTTCAGGTCCTCGGCCACTCGTACGGTCAGAAGTTGTTATGAAGTTAGAAAGATCCATTTAAGAGGCGGTTGGATCGCATCACATGATCTCATGTTTCAGTGGATTCCTGCACCGACAGTCTGCCGACACTGATGAGTTCGGTTTGGTGGGTTGAACTGAAGATCTGAGATGTGCTGTACTCAGAATGTTCCTGTCCCAGAACCTCCGAGAGAAGTGAACTCCTGAAACCACTTCAAAACTGCCTGCGAGTACATCAGCTGCCCGTCTGTCAGGCAGAGGGCTGAGGGCCGGTCTGCACCCGCAGCCGAGGGAGGAGACTGATCGGAAGCTGGCACTCGAGTGTGCTGAGAGTCACTGCCAGTACAAAGCTCACCAGAGGGCCGCCCGCCTTCAAGATGAAGCTCTTAAAGAAAGCTGTGCTCAGACCTGCCCGGTGCTGCAGCCCTGCGCCGCCTGGCGGTGGCGCTGTGCAGCATTTCCCACGTGACGCTCGTCCCTCCTGTTGCAACATGCAGACATGAAGACAGGAACACTTTGAATTAAAACCACCGTCTCCTCACACGTCTGCAGGGAAACGACCAACGTGTTGAAACAGGAACAACATTTCTTTGTTCCAGTCACATTAAAAATAAAGAGGAAGACGTCTTGTTTTATTTTAAAAATATACTTTAATACAACAGATGCATATAAATATTAAAATATACATTATACAGGTTTACAGTACACTCACACAAAACCAAAACAAAAATATTAGGCTTCTATTTGTACGGCACTTCTTGTATTTTTTTTGTTTGTTTTTTTGTACTGAAAAGTTACTAACAGACGAAGGAGTTGTACATAAAGATGTGTTAACAGGTCCGAAGTATTACTGTAGTACTGTAGTACTGTGATTACTGAGAAACAGACGGCGGCGCGGAGACGAGGAACGACGACTTGTTGCTGTACATTAGAGGACATGAAACTGTGGAATGTTTGAGAGGTCTTCCTCTCCGTCCATCATCATCATCATCACATGCTTTCAGGAGGATTCAACAACCAGCAGGTTGGTGATGATTATTATTAGAGACATCCACCTCCACCTCCACCTCCACCTCCACCTCCACCTGCTCCGACCACGACCGACAGAAACCACTGACTGGTTTTGGTTAAAGCCACAAGGAGAGTCTTCCTCACTCATCCTCACCAACAGGGAGAAGAAATCCTTGGCGACGCTTCACAAACTAAAAAGGAGGTTGGTCCCAAACAAGACGGAGTCGTGATGGAGAAGAAGAAATGGTCCAACACGACTTCGTCTCATGAAGAAGATACGACAACGGATGAAAATGTTTGTAAAAATCATTTCAAGCACATTTGAAAATCTTCAGCAACGTAAAAGAACGTCGAGGTTCTGACACACGAGTGATGCTGCTGCCCTGCCGGTACCTGATGGACGGCTGACGTGATGACATCAGCGCCACGCAGCCTCGGCACACCTTCAGACAACCGATCAGGGATGGATCATGGCTTTGGTATCAATCTTAACGTTCCTCATCCACATTTCGATGATCGGTCTCCTGAAACACTCTTCCCTCCATCCGACTCGGGAGCAGAACGTCTGCTGCACCCACGACCGACGAGACGTCATCGCCATGACGACTGATCCTGATATCACCTGATACCTGCTCAAGATTCTCCCAAACTCAGAATGAAAAACCTCACTGATGCTCTGATCATTTTTCTTTTTCATTATTTCCATGAATAATCATCTATATTTAAAATACTTGTTTGTTCGGGTCACCAATTAACATGCCGGTTCCTCTAACATGTAAAGGTCTTCCTCCTCCTCTTCCTCCTCCTCTCTGTGTCAGTAGAAAGAAACTGATCATTTGGAGCTCGACCGATGGATCACTCGGCTGATTTAATCAGCCGATATTTATGGATTCTTCAGTGAATTTATAAACGTGTTTATAGATTTATTTATATCGTTAAACAGTAGAAATGAATTCTACTGTGACAAAAATAAAAATCCGGTCACTCGTTTATGTCATGAAGTAATAAATGTATAACACTAAATTTGTTGACGACACTTATGTACTTTTACTTCATTTCTTCCTAATATCTGCCGGTATGTTTCTATCAGTATCGACCAACGATCAGTATCGGCCCCATAAATCCAGTATCGGTCGGACTCAACCAAACAAAGGTGCTGTCATCGTTAGAAATTAGAAAATCCTGATTGGTCAGCACACAACATCAGCTTGTTTAGCCCCGCCCACTTCACAGCAGGACAGGAGCTCAGGATTAAAAACACAACAATGTCCCGTTTTCTAACTTTGGCAGAAAACTGAGTTCCTGTGAGAGGAAGACGTTCGGATGTCGAAGAGCCCCACAGATTCACCCATCAGAGGAACCCAGGCTTGTTTATGATTGGAATGAGAACTCGCTTTAGTTTCCAGTTTCCTCCATCAGCTCCACCCTGCCTCCGTCCTCCGTCTGCCTCCTCCTGTGATGGACGTTTCCAGGTCAGTTGTTGAAAGGAGACGCAGGCGTCCACAGCGAGCGGCGGCGTTGGACTGAAGCTTCCTCTGCAGCTGTCAGAGAGCGGCGGGTGGAGTTGGTGCGGGGGATTAAAAGGGTTTGGATTAACTACTCTGAGGCTAAGTGCAGCCCCCCCTCCACCCGGTCGCCTTTGAAACCGGAGAGGCCATAAATGTCTCGGACAATGTGGGCGCCGAGGCCGAGTGGGGACGGACACCCGGAGGTCAGCGGCGTCCCACCAGTGTAGGTTTACTGATGGGTCCATTCAGCCTGCCGCTCCACAGCACCTCCACAACCGGCTGCAGGCACATGACATGTGGTGGAGGGGAGCTGATGGCTCCTCCCCCTCTGACTCCGGGCAAACGGTTCCAACCAGTTCATCTGGCTGGAACCAGTGAAGGGCAACACTGAGCCCTGACGTCCAGCCTGAGGTGCCGTCCCCTTCGCTCCACTCATTGCAGACCAACTTGAAATGTAACAGAAGTACATGAAATCTTTCTAAAAATAAGTCAAAAGTTTTGGGACACGTGCGAGCAGCTTCACTTGTGGACGTCGGTTATGACAGCATCCGGAGCCGGGATGCAACACGGCCGTGTTTGTGGACAAAAAATTAGCAGTGACGCAGATGACGTAGCAGCGCTGCTAACAGAGGAGACGTCTTATCGACCTCCGTCTCCTTGTTCCTGGACTGCAGCGTCCTAACCTGCCGCCTGATAGAAGAATCACCTCAATCCACCGCCAACGTCTGTCGTTGGTTCGAACACACGCCGACGTCCTTTAACGTTTGTCTCCCGTCCAGTCTGCAGCGTCGACGTGTCATTTAAGTGTTTAACACTCAAGTGTCAGGAGGAAAATAAAACAGCTCGTCGGCAGTTTGTTTGTTGTTGTGAAGGAATCTGCTGCCAGCAGGAGGTCCTGCAACACTGCTAGCAGCTGCTGGCCACGCCCCTGAGGGAGGGCCACGCCCCCGTGGGAGGGCCACGCCCCCGAGGGAGGGCCACGCCCCCGAGGGAGGGCCACGCCCCCGAGGGAGGGACACGCCTTCTCAAACCCAAAAAGCTTTGCTTCTAACGGCTGGAGCGTTTCTACTATGAATCCACCACATGAAACCCGGGGCTCCTTCTTCTGGGTTTCATGTGGTGATGACTTAACGGCGGTTCAGTAACCGCTTCTCGCTTCTCTCTCAAAGCCCCAAACTTTCACTCAGTCCGTCTGCAGAGCTTCAGGAGGAAACGGAGGCGACCACAAGACGAACCGAGAGCGAGAAGCTTGCAGGTGATGTGCTCCT
>CAAKHC010011774.1:0-10224 GCA_901007825.1 Macroramphosus scolopax
TTGTAGGCAGGAGGGAGGGGTGTGGGGTTAAACTGCCCCCCCCCCCCCCCAATGGTAAATGTGGGTTTCAACTAGGTTCCTGTGACGTGACGTCTTCAACGTTTTAAACAGGATGTTGTGACATCAACGTTTCTACCTGTAGTTATGCTATTTATTTTTCATAAAAGTCTGGCAGAGGAAGACTGTGATGCAGTTGGTTCACTGCCTCTGACAACATGTACACTTTGGACAAAAGCATCTTCTTAATAACAAACGTGGGAAAAGTGTCTTTACCAGGCTGGATTGCATTGAATGTCCTACCTGGAAGATGTGTGTGCTTTTTATTCCATTAAAGTTGTTTTAAATCATTATATGGCAGAATTTGTAGATTTGTTTGGAAAAACCAGCACCCCAGAATGAAACTGTAACAACTACAAAATCATTGGCCCTCAGAACGGAGGTTGTCTCAGAAAGGGTTAAAGATGTACATGTGTCCTTATAGGGTCATACCAGCTGTCAGAGGTAGAACTTCCATATGTTTAAAACGGCTGCAAGCTGCAAGCTGCATACTGTTACAACTAGTTATACATGAATGTCTTTGAGTTGCTTTGAAACACTTTGAACTCAGCCAATATTCATTTTTGGAACTTTTGCTGACAACCCTGACTTAGTATACACTTACTGATGAGGGTTTTAGAGACCGGAAGGCTGCTGGCATCACATACAGGCACGACATCTATCTGGGAGATGCATTAAAGTCGATCATTAACCATCAATCAGGGTGAACTAGAATTAAATTATTATAGAAATGGTAGAAAGCAGAATCTACTTGATAATCATATTATGAAATTACTATTATGAATGATCAATAAGAAAATGATGACTTACTTATTTGATAAGTTTCTTATGAATAGTAAGACTTTAATAAATATAAGAGATACCTGGGAAAGAGGGAACTGGTGTTCACCTCCATGACCGGACCTGGAACACAGAGTTATACCATCCTGAAAGAATTACCAGATCAGATGAATCATTCCAACCATTCCTGGTGATCAAAACATTCTAGTCCTCAGTTTAAATGGAGGCTGACAGAAGTTCTTGACTTCAATAAATCCAAAACTTATCGTGGTATACGAACTGACTCTCTGTTCCACCTTTTGAAAACCTGTCCAATGTATTTGATTATATTTTGGTCATGAGTGAGTTTTTTAATAAAGGTTGACTAAATATCAGTAAACAGAATAACAAATTGCTCTCCAGCTGCTCCTGATGGCTCCTCCCATCCGTGATGGATGTGTGTGAATGAGTTAGCTGCTCGGTACCTCGCATGGCAGGTTCTGTCAACAAAGTGTGTGTGTGTGTATGAACGGGTGGATGAAGCAACATTGATTACCTCAAAGGTTACATAATGCAACCCACTGACCTCTCTCCAACTGATTCAATACAACTGAACCCTGTAATCCTCATGAAGGAGGATGTGTTGCGTTAATCTACGTGTGCCTGTACCGGTCTGCAGCCTCCGGGATGTTTGTCTCCAGATGTGTGGAAGCAGTGGCCCCCGCTGACAGAGGTCGGGTACCTCAGCTGCCTTTTATCTCAAGTGAGGGTCAGTCTTTTGGTCTCTGCCGTTCGGAGCTGAGAACCTTGAGTGGTGAAGAAGATGGAAGTGTGAACATTAAAAAAACATCCTGTCCCAAGCCTGCGGACATTAGAACAGACCATGACAGACGTGTGACATCACACATGAACCACCTCAGGAGTTACACACTTCAGTTCCATTTACCAGGTGATTTGTCTGCAATGACGAAGGTCCACACACATCTGGGACTTCATGAGTGTGTGTGTCGTACAAGGTGGTGTGAATATAAAAGATAAGATGTAATCTATCCAGATTTCAGCCTCCTCTCCAGGATCTCCAGGATTCTCTGCACCTCACAGTTCAGTTCTCTAAACCAACAACAGTGAAATGCCAATTTAGGGAACTGTTCACACGAGACGATTGCTCTCTTCCAAGAATTGTGTTGATTTAAGTAACGATAAAATAAACCAGAACCCTGTTTTATCTGACAGGAGCACACAGATAAAGAATCTGGACATGACTCCTGGTTTAGCTCCATTAACATTTACTGGAATTCCTACAAATATATTACATCGGCTCACGTCATATATGTCCTGTATGGACCACTGAGATGTGTCTCAGCATGTTTGTCCTGGACTCAGACTTTGACATCCGTCCAAAGAGACTTATGATGGATGAACCAGCCTTCTCACTCAGTTCTCACACAACAATCTTTATTTTTACACAGTATAACACTCCATCGGAGGCTGTTGAGCAAACACAAATAAAACGCTGTAAACACAAAATGCAAACCGTATTTCTCTCCTTCTTGAGGTACTCGGCCATCATACCACACAATAGTTAACATAGTCCCCAACTCTCCACTCTGTCCATAGCGGCCGTGAGCCTGGACAGCAGCTGAGGGAGGACTCGTGATGACATGACGGGTCGTCCAGACACGCTCACATTCAGAATATTATGTTTACATGATGTTTGGGAATAGTTAGGATACAGTTCCTCTGCCTGGAGGTGATGAAATGTACTGAGGACATATTTCAGATCATTTGGATCAGTGTTTAATATCAAATTCACACATGATCAGAATCTTTTTCTCAGCCTCATATTTCCATTTGAATAAATCAAACCTGCTGAGGAACATTGTTTATATGTTTGTTCATTATGTAGAAGTAAACGTTGCACATAAGACATGACATCATACATCTGTTCATCTTTAATCTGCACGTGTTTATCCTCATTAAATCAATAGGAATTGAAATGGAATAAAAGAAGCAAATGTTTACTTGACGTGTTTCCATGGGGACAAAGAGCTCACACGGCTCCAGTAACTCCACACACCCACATGACTCGCATCGAAATGTCAGTAACAGCAGATGTGAAAGTGCACGACTGAGGACGGCTTCAGGTTCTCATTCTCATGTGTCAGTGTGCTGACTCCAGGGCTGCAGATAAAATCACCACATTGTCGTAATGAAAAGGGAAGAGAACAATAAAAGAATAGACTGGAATGCAAACAGAAAACACTTACTGGGAAGTGAACAGGGGATGAAGAAGGAGGAGAAGAGATATACTAATACCAAACCACAATCACAGGCAGGCTGCTTGGAGGACAGAGAGGCTTTTCTGTGAGCCCTTTTCTGGACTTGAGTTTAATTTTCTTATCTATTAAACTGCAACATTTATTTACTTTCTGTGATCATTGAAATGTGGGAACACCTGTATTATGTTCATACTACACAGCTCAGGCAATCCGAATCTGATGATGGGAGCCCTGGTTTGATGTAGTATTACCGTAATACATCTAATATCGCTTGCTTGTTTGGAGTAAATAACAGTCAGCAGCACATTTCAATCAAGACAAACATTAAACGGTGAGACACTGCTTGTATATGTGAAGGACAGATGAGTAACAAAGCTGAAACCGTACAGTTTCAGTTTGTAGCGTGTGTAACTGAAGTTGATGGACTGTGAATGGCTTGACATGAACGTCTGTTAGCTGCTTGGGTTGGCTGGAAATCATTAGTGAAAATGCTCCTAATAGTGTAGTAAATAAATAGTTGGGCTTAATTTGTAATGTCGGGTCCAAACTCTCTGCAATCAGTCGAAGCTTGTACGAGGTGTCTATGTGCAATGGTCCGTTCTTAACTGCTACAAAGGGGCCTCGAATTTGTGTAGGTAAATCCTGAAATGCATATCAACGGGGGGAATGTACCAGCTCCCCTTCACTCCATCACATCACCACTCAGTCTCATGATGGTTTGGTCCGTTATCACCAGCAGCAGTCTTCATGTCCGCACCTGGAACTTGCCAGCCTTGGTCATGTACTTGATGCCTTTGAAAGGTTTATACTTCTCACCGTACATGTCCAGACGATTCACCTTCAGCCCTGTTGGAGGACACGATAATTAATACACACTTTTACACAAAGACAAAGATGAGTTGTTATTTCTGGCTACATAGATGTGAAATAAAGTCAGAATTTGGGAAAGGGGTTCAGAACGTGTTTAATCCCCTACAGACTGAATTGATTGAGTATCCTGGAAATACCTTCAGAACAGCAGTACGTGTTGATAAACTGCCCACTGGGTAATCATTTTTAGAAACACATAATGCTGAGCTGTAACACAAATGTCATGGTGGTACATGTGAGGCCCAAACGAGGACTCATCACACCCACATCGAATCCTCAGGAACATAGACGACGAATCAGGGTTCCACTGAAACTGATGCAATAAATGCCTGCTGGGCCTTAATCCCTTCCATTCTTTATGCTTTGAACATTATCTAAAATCCAGTACAGACAATATGTCTGCTGACGATTGTACATCACTCTACAGCTATGGAGTTCTATAAAAAGCAAATGAAATGGATATATATCATGTGAATTAATATTTAGCCAAGCAATCAGGAAACAAGTATCCTGAAATCAACTCTGATGTCATGTGAGGATGTGTATTTATTGCATGTGGCGCCATCTAGTGGCCGTAGTGTCAAGAGGTTAGCATCTGAGCCGGCTGTGGGCTGGAAGCTGCTCTGCTTGTATATGTGGGAGCTGAGGTCAACTGGTTTATCTATTTATTCATTGCTTAATATTCAAATACTTCTTTGTGAGTCCAAGAAGGAATAAATGAATGGCTTCTTGGAAAAGTAAAGTTTGTAACCGTATGAGAATAGTGATGTGTGTGTGTATGTGTGTGTGTGTGCGTCTACCTGAGATGGCCATCTGTTGGATCTTGAATTGGATGTTGATGGTCGGGTTTTCGTCAGGTTTCGAGGCCCCAGCCTGTAGACTCATGGTGCCTTTCAGACTGGGAAGCTTCTGTGGGTTGATCTTTCCAACATCCCAAGACAACATCTAGACAAAACACCAAACATCAAGATGCATATGTGAGATAACTGGCCCCTGGGAAAACAATAACACAGTATGGAAGAAAACAGTGACAAAAATACCTTTGTGACTGGGTCAAAGGTGTATGTTCCCTGGGAGGGGTTAAGGCTGGCGTTGAGAACGCCTCGGGGCAGCTGGCTGCTGACCAGGACTGACTCCACGGCTTTGCCCATGGTCTGTTTGGGGCCCAGCGTCAAGTCAAAACGTCCCTGGGAGCTTCCCTCACGGAAGCTGATGTTGTGCTTGACGTATACTGGGATAGCCACCAGGCTAGAGAGGTAGGACAACACACAACATGAGTCATTCACCCAAATTTGAATGTTTCCTGATTGTGGACTAACACAGGAACATTACTTAACCATAGTGAAGGGTATTTCATTTTAATGTAAAGAGCTGGTGTCAAAAACACTAACTTCTGAGAGCTGACGTGATACGAGAGTAGCCGGAAGTTTCCATCAGGAGGGATGAAGGAGAGGATCCGCTCAGCCTCCCAGCGCTTGAACCTTACACACGGGTGGAAACTGACATCGTCTAGCAAACGAGGATTCTGGGAGACGAAGGAAGAAGATAAAGGATGTTGGAGCTTGGTAAAGTGAATGTGTTGCTTATATTTCAATTGAGTGCTTGTGTTTCCTTTTTAATAATGGCTAAAAGAAAATTTGAGTGTACACGTTTGCTGCCTTTCTGGTTGATTACCTCTGACGAGGAGGTTACCTCTCCCCTGGGTTTGTTTGTGTTCTTCATGGGTTTTCATGACCAAAGGTCTAGGCCCAACTTACAACTGATTTCACTTTGAAAGGGATCTGGGATCAAATTCCAAACACCGGAATTCCGGAAATCTATTTCATTGAAAGCTAAGAGCCCCAGAATGTGTCCCAGACATATTATGGGGGACTGGAGTCGGTCGGGACTGTAAAAGAGTTCAGCTCTCTTTTTATCAATGAATGTCAGACCTCTGATGTTGATCTGCTGGTTTCCCATGTTTCTAAGTGAGTGACTTTCCTGTTAATTATTGGGGCAGTTTCAGAAAACATAGTTGGCTCTGTGTGTTAACGATGTGTTAATGTTCACCAGTCTGATCGTGTGACCACAAGATGCTTAAAAAACGAGGGTATAGTTACCATAAATGACAGAGTGAGGTCGGGCATGCCAGTCAGTTTAACACATGCATCAATGACTCCCTGGATTTCAGCTGTAATCGTGGATCCTGAGGAGATAACCGGTTATAACACTGAATTACAAAGCAGTGTTTGAACAAGAAGTTGATATTTTAATTATTTACAGGCTGCCTATATCCATTTGATGAGTGCGACTTCAGAGCAGTACCTGATTTATCAATGATAGCATCGATCTCCTCCACCACGTCAAAATAGGCTTCATTGTTGGTGTATTTGACCCCGGTGCGTCGCCATGGCACCACAGACAGCTGGCCTGTCGGCAGCTGTTCACCCACGTTGGTGCTGCCTGTGAAACAGACAGTGATCAAATGGTAAATAACATTCGTTTCTGCCATAAATCAGATGGATGATTAATACTGAACGTGATCTCATCTCTCTGGAAGATTTCTCACAGCCAAGCTGTTCTACATGTTCTACATTTATGCTAATATATGCGTGTGAATGGATGTGAATTAATATTTACACTGATTTTAAACAGACTTTAACGTCTTTACAAATACATTCAAATAAAAGCGGGAAACTTTAAACTTATACAACAAGGGTGCTTTAACTCATTTGGAATCTCAACACCACATCAACCATCCCAAATATAAACAACTTAATTCTGCCACGTTGTATTTAATAGGTGTTTGATGTGTTTTGAATACTTCAGGCACTGTGGGCTGCAGATTAACATGTCCGTCTATGTACGTACCTGTGATGGTGTTGACCATTGTACGAAGGATGGTGGGGGGCTTGATAAGCTCTTTGAGGATGTTGGACTCTGTGGCCAGGGGAAAGCCATTGTCCAGCATCTCCTCGAGCAGTTCATATACCACTACCACATTGTCTTTGATGGCAGCCTCTGTACACACACCAAAATAGTCCTGACAACATAAAACACAGACATGATATACAAAGTATCGATGTTAATGAGGATCAAAGTCATGAAACATGAACAAATATAGACCACAGCATGAGAACTCAAATTCATTTGACGAAACAGAAGGAGTACCTGGAATGTGTCCACGACTCTGTGCAGAAACTCGATGACAAAGAGTGGCGGCACCTCACTCTGGATGACAGCCACAAAGTATATACGATGTCTGAGAACGCTGATTAGGTAGTGGTGTGGTGTGGGGATCACTGGTGGTACATTCTCCGGCTCAGTGGCACGCTCCTGGGCCTCAAAGAAATAGTCACACACGGAGCGGCTGACCACACTCTTCCAGTGCTTCTCCAGGAAAATGTCCCCCGAAGCGTTGACGAGGAATAGGCTATGAATCATTTTGGCTGAAGGCTGAAAATAAAAAGTGATACAAAGTCATTCAATCAGAGAGTAGAAATTGTTGTGGTTTATTAGGGAAGGGAAGTTCTACTCTGCATTTCCCCCGTCCATAGGAGACCATGCTAACACACACTGAACACAAACACACACCGGAGCATTGGGCTGCCATGTTAGCGGCACCTGAGGACGGTTGGAGGTTTTGTGCCTTGCTTATAGGCACTTCAGATTTGAATGTTGAAGAAGGTGAAAGCGCTAACCCTTAACTAACCCCTACCACATGTTCACCTGTCGGTTCTAGGGACCAAGCCAAAAACGTTTTGATACCGAAGCCTGCTTTCCTAATCTTTGGCCCACAGCTCTTCTGGTCAGGATTAAGTGTTTGAGTTTGCACTAAAGATTGTATGATCATGTGACTGGTGGCATAAATAAAGTTTGATTTATGGTACAATTTTCATATTGCCATTTATATTGATACACCAAAAGATAGCATGACATATTGTGATCTAGTTCTGGTCTCTATTGTCAGCCTTTAATAAGGAGCTGAAATAACTCCACGTCATGCCACTGTAAGCAAGATACCCCGCCCCCCCATCCTCCTCTCACATGACACATTGCTTGGAGGATAAAAGTCAGTTTAACTCTCTGCAGAGAGCTGGTCAAACAATAATAGGGTGGTGGCCTTTAGTATGAGAGTCTGTATAATATAAATACAATGTAACAACATGTTTGTTTTCACTGTGACAAGGACCAAAGCAATAACGAACACTGCCTGGCAGTGTTACACCACAAGGGAAATCCAACGTTGAAGCTCATATTACCACACCATGTTCATGTTTTCCCACTTTGAGTCTATCCTTAATTCATTTATTTGTTTTATTATCATCATTATCACTCATGCAATTGATAATTAAATATCTAATATGAATGTCATAACAGGGGCAGTCAACACATTCACAACTTCAGGCAACAGTTCAGAAAAACACACATTATAAAGGGCTTATACACGTCACGTGTGTTGACAGTCTTTGGCGTGAAAAGGGTCAACACCTTAGTTAATACAGGGCGGTTGTGTCAATAGACACTGTGCCACGGAGCAACAGATCAACCCTGTTTGAAGCTACATCCCACCAGCATGTCTTCTTAAGCTAACTTAACTTGTGGTGGCGGTGAAAGATAACACCGGAATATCAATTAAATATGCGGCCGAGCTATCGGGTTCACCCGGATAAATGACTCAACGCGGCCGGAACCAGCCGTAAGTGCAACTACACACACTTTTGTTTACCGAAGCACACTAACATGTTGTTTCTGCTGCAGCTAGCTCAGTCACAACGTTTGAAGGCCTCCATCTCCATCTGTAATAGACGCTTCATCAGTCCCCCCTCCTCCTTCTCCTCGGTCTCATGACAGAGGAAAAGCCTCGGTGCACGAATGGAAATACATTGAAACATCTTTCTGTGCTAGCTGGAAACCTACTTTTTCACACATATGGGACATTACTAAATCACGACAGACTTACCGAAGACAATGTCTACGTTCTTGTCTCGCCTATCGCCCTGTTCTCATTGAAAGATGAAGTAGCCGTCGTTGCTTCCCGTTACGAGGATCAGATCCTGATGTACGGAAGCGAAGCCGAGAAGAGACAACCAACCACAAGTCGAAAGAACAGACAAACCCCGCCTCCCTAACAGAGCCATTGGTCAACACTGTGGAAGCTAGCTGCACGTGACGTTGCTGTGATTGGTCCAAGGAGGATGAGCGTCAGTAAACATCAGTAAAACGGCTACACGATTGGCTGCTGATCTGACATTTTGTTTCTAGTATCAGATTTCATCTTGTGCACTTCTTCTTCTTCTCCATTCACAGTCAGTAGTCAACGGAAGGATCTGCAGGATACAATTCATTACACTTCGATTGTTATATACACTGAATCTACTTTTTGCACAGTATCTCTCCAAAAAAGAAACAGCACAGTCCCCTTTTATCACTGAAAACAAAGACGTTATAGATTCTATTGAATTCCAACAACAACTAGCGCTGCGAGCAGCATTGAACGGGCCCTCGCGCCCCGCGCGTGTCGGGGCGTGCAGCATTCGCCGTATCGGAACCGCCTTCAGGCGCGCACTGTAATCGAACCTCACAAACACACCCTGATTTAACGTCACCAAACTCTACATCAGAGTTCAAAACAAGTCATTTCCTGTCGCCACGGTGTCGCTATGACCCATAATCAATATTACTCATCAAGTGTGTTCAGGTATGACTTTTTGAGCACGTTTAGACCCTCTAAAAGTCGTTTGAATGACGAAGACATAATAATAATAATAATAATAATAATAATAATAATAATAATAATAATAATAATAATAATAATAATCCGTACAGTTTCAATAGGGCCTCGCACAGGTACTGTGCTCGGGCCCTAATAATACATAAAACAGATTATTCACAGACTTGACAGTGTCAGGCTGATCAGGGTTCATGGTATCTGTCCTACCTCCTTAGTCTGCTCCTCTGGCTCTTCTTGGTGACCTCAGGGTCAGAGATTCAATCCTCTTAACCTGTGTGTCTTATGTTTGGGACACTCATACCTCAAGGTACCCTCTGTACGTTCCTTCTTCACTGTTGCTTGGGAAGAAGATGATGCAGATGACCAGGTGGACGACTTGGGGAAGCAATCAGGAGATGAACTACTGGAGTAAACATTACACAATAACATTATTATTAATTGTATAAGTACTACACATAGTAGCATACTAAACCTAGCTAAGCAAATGTGTAAAACCCCAACGTAGACTGGTTGCTCTCATCAGAATGACAGTAAGTTTTCAGCATT
>CAAKHC010011775.1:0-10301 GCA_901007825.1 Macroramphosus scolopax
CCTGCCTACAGCAACCACACAGAGACGGTCCACTGTGTGCTGCTGCACCGTGGACTCTCACCTGATGAGGTGTAGCGTTCTTAATCTTCCCCTTAAAAATACCAGTTGATTTTAGTTCCTTGTTCCAGACGGGAATGGAGAACCGGTTCCAAACTGTCTGATCAATTCCTTTTATCAAGTGTTTATCTGACAGTTGAGGGGAACTGAGGGAGGTCAATATTTGTGTTGAGGTTTATTTTGATTTAACCCCGTCCACACTGGATGCGACTAAAGGCGACACAGGGAACCTCAACACAGAGATTCAATCAGTCGATGCATTAATGGATTAAGTTATTGGTGAGAGAGAGAGGACGTACCAGACAGGCCCACTTGCTGCCCCAGCACCGTGGCGTACAGGTGGGTGATGTTGCGAGAGTATCCTCCGAACGGACGCTGAGGGTCCAGCGTCAGGGTGATGGGGACTGAGATGTTGATGGGACCCGAGTCCTCTAAGAGGAGGGGAACCTGGGTGCTGGAACGAGCTTGGCCACTGGTCACCACCATGCTCTCTGGCGTGGTCGACTCGTTCAGGCCGTGCTTGATGGTTTCATTCTCCGACACGCAGAAGTCCAGCTCGTTGAAGCGCAGCAGAAACGTGTTCCAGTCCTTAGAAACAGCGAGTTGTTTTTGTTGTCGGACAGGAGAGAAGTTGATTAAAATCACATTAACATTTCCACATTAAACTGCTGCATCCTCTGAGATCACATTAACATGATGAAACACTAAAACCTTTTTTTCCGTGTTTACTGTAACCCGAAACAATCCATCATCAGTCTCACCGCCTACAGCCTTTTAATTTGCATGTGCTTCATGCTGACATCCACACGGAAAGATTTACTTCTATGAGAACATCTCCTGCAGCTGAGCTGGAAACACTCATTCTCACTGCGCCTGGTTTGGATTATGCAGGCGGGATCGAGACCTCGGTCGTACCCAAAACTGAGATTTCTTAAAGAAGAGTAATGAGGGGAAACGTCCTGGCACTTTTAGCTGAATCTCATAACAAAATAAATAATATGTACAGAAAGAGAATTGTTGTAAACCTGAGCTGGGTGATGTGAGAAAGAGCCACATAACAAGAAGCTAATGTGTAATGGAAGCACCTTCCATGAATGTGTTTGGATCTGGTAAATATGTAGCACGCGTTACAAAGGAAGGTCCTGCCGACTGCACACTGTGTACGATCTGAGTGTGAAGGCAGAAACAGCTGTTCAAACAAAAGACTGATGTGTATAAACCTGAGACAGACTAATATCCAATCAGGGTTTTTAATTCTGGCAGTAACTTCGGCCAACTAACAAGTTACAACACTGTCTGAATCGGGTTGAAATTTGGACTTGATTTTGGATAGAAACTTGACTTCTGACCAAATCAGCTGATCTGATTGGAGCTAAAACAGTAAAAGTATAATTCTCCTTTTATTATGAGGCTGAATTTGATCCTCTGATCTGAGGCGTCGCTCCGATGAGGAGCCAGATCATGTGATATTTAAAAGTAATCAATCAAATCTTATCACCAGTGTGCTTCGACCTTCACAGGGGCATTGTGTTCCCTATGTAGAGGTCAAAGGGTGAAGGGTCACTATTTATTATACTATTATTGTGGCTACATTTTAATTGTGTTTTTAGATATTCCTATTGGAGCAGAACAATCTGATTGAAAGAACCTCGTTGATGAGCCTCACCTCTGTCAACTCGGGAGACTTGATCTCCTTAATCTTGAAGAAATAACCAATGGTCAGGAAGGCGATGGCCACTGCACTGACGCTAATCATAAAAATGACCAGCGGAGGACGGTTGTTAATGTAGCTTCTCAGGTTCTCTATAGGATTTAACAGGTACACCTGCGTATGAACAAATACACAATTTATGTCAAGTGGGGGTGTCTGACAAAAGAATGAAATAATAAACCTCTTCCAGTCACAAAAAGATGTATTAAAAATGTTAGGTAATGCATGATTATAGGATGCTCAAACAACATAAAAACATAAGACATACAGAACACAGATAGAACCCAAAGATGAGGGAGGTGTGGAAGTCTCTGGGCTGTTCGGGTGTTTGTAACTTGTGTGTTGGTTTGGCCAGATAATTAAGACGGGAGTGAGATGATTCAACAGGACATAATGAATGACACCACCCTCATTCACCCCATCTAATAAACTAAAAGCCCCTAAATGTCTTTCAGCATTGCTGTCGGACAACTGGCGTATTATCTGCTTTAAATTAAAGATGTCATGCTTCAATTAAAACTATCAAACAAGCGTTAGTTTGCAAAATTATGAGGGACAGCTTGATGTTATATAATATCAGAAAATTAGCCTAAACACAAAGGTTTGTCACAAAGTCTCTATTTAGTGTAAAAGTTAATGCAAATCGTTCCTGATTATGTCGAAATCCATACACCAAAAATAAATGATGTTCCTCTAATGTTACACCTCTGCAGTTGGGATAATACTTTGGTTTACATTATGGTTAATTGATTATGGTGTTACTGAGATAACTAGTAGGGGGTAAAGGTCAAGTTGGGGTCAGGTGGGTAAGGTTAAGGTAAGGTGAGGTGAGGGGAAAACATGTCTACGGGGACACAGAATTCATCATAGCACCTCTTTGTCAATAAATAGATTTCAACATACTTGTGAATGGCTTTCAGCCATGTTCCTCTTAATAAACGTTCAATACAACATTTAAAAAACAAAGAAATTACGTTTATATTAATTAAAATGTAAGTCCAATACGACGTTGATGTCAGTCGTCGGACGGTGAAAAAAACAAAGTGCAGGTACCTAAACTATGTAAAAGGTGCTTAATGTGTTTAATTTACACAAGGAGAATGTTTGATATTAAACTGGATAGCTTTATAATGCAAAAGGATTGGAATGACTGCTGTGTTTACCTATAAAATACACCGCAGCCAGGTGACACAAGCTGTCAACCTTGTACCAGGAGAAGCTAGCTATCTGTCCCTCTGACAACTGCTCCAAGACATGACAACAATGGATGAACACGACAAACGGGAATGTCAATGAACAAATTATAATACAGACAATATTGATGGTTAGACTACAAATTAGCTGCTCTTTTCTTACCATTTTCTCTGGCGACGGATGCTAACTGGAAGGTTTGATGAGGGCCACAATGAAGGCAGCACTTTTGCTAGCTCCTGCTGCTAGCTTGTTTGCTCTCCCGAAAGCTAGTCCCTCCCGAACACACCGCTGAAAAGCAAAAGTCGGTGATCGGTGGAGACAGCCAGGCTTTCAGTATAAGAAACAATGCGGACACCCCTTCCCATTCTCTGTTCGCTTGTTTACTGCCGGTCCAATGAGAAATATCTCTAGCGTGAAGCCTAGAATAACGTCAATAGTAAAGGGTGCACCCTGCTGACATCTCCGCGTATCCGCAGTGCGTAGCAGAGACGCTGCAGCGCCGCCTTTTCCTTATTATCGTACAATCTACGCACGAATTAGGCCGTCAGTGCATTGGTAGATTCCTGCACATACGTAATCTACGTAGATGGCAAGCGAGCGCTCGGTCTGTTTACATATCTCAAGGCTAGTATCAAGGTAAAAGTATGAAGGTATTTTTGGACATAAAAGTTATGCGCGCACGAAAAATAATACCGTTTCTGTTGTTAGTAAAATTGTAGGTAAAAATAAAAATACTTTATCGGTGATTATTTATTATTATTTAAGATTGGTTGATTTTTCTGTATTCTGATGAGCACAAAAATGTTCATAAACTTGCAAAGTACCTTGCACTTTCTACAATGTCTAAAATAATCCAATTTTTTTATTATTACACCTGGGATGCTATATGCTCCGGTTCGGCAGGTGGCGATAGAAACACACTGCAACATGTTTAAAGTTCTTTTTCTGCTTTGTCGCTTTTCTGTGTGAACCTTATGGTATGAAGCCTAGCATAGCAAACATTTGATAAAACGTTAGCTAGTTGTGTCAAGGTAATTTGTGATAACTAGAGAATTTCCGGAACTGTGTCATATACCTTTCACAATAAAGTACATGTTATTTTATTTTAAATATGTTAAGCATTTTTGCACGGTAATACCAGATTAACAAGACTATAAACTCATTTTATAGCGGTTGTATACCTAATAATACATACTGTATTATTCGTTAAAAACAAATTAATCGGTAATACATGAATTATTCAGCCGACCGAAAACGGAAGTGTTTCATTGCATCATTGTCCAATCAAAGTTGCCTTGACACTGTTGAGCTCAGCTAACAACAATGAGGAGGAGCAACAATCCGAATCCTGAACCCTGAATGCTATCAAATCTTTCTAAGCTTGACAAGGTACACTAGCTTAGTGTTTGTAGAAATACTAGCGACTACTCCGTCTTTATTTGAAAGTTGCAGAGGAGTCTTTTGGCTAGCTTAGCTATTCATCTGTGTGTATGGGTAACTTATGTTAGTTGGTTAGCTTTAACATTTGTCGTCGTGTCGTGAGCCGTACACGTACCATGCGCACCTAATGTTTGGAAATAAAGCTAATGGGAGACGTTTAATGTTAAACATACATGTCCAATTCACGGTAAAATTGTTTCCGATGGACTCATATTGACGCTTTAATTACAATGTTTAACTGTAGCTCACTACCTTTTTGTTAACGATGTTGTCCATCGAACATTTGACTAATGTTAGCTAACGTTGATGCAGCTTCATTGTGTAGCTTACGAGGGTAAATGATATTAACAGGAAATTAAAGTTATGGTCTGATTTAAATGCCAGTAAGTAAAACAGCGTCTCTTCTGTAATATTTAACTGTGATTTTCGAAACATAAATGGACATTTCATCCAAATTCAACTGCTTATACGTTCACTCATTACGTGCAACCTTAATAACCGTCTTTCTACACCATTGATGAATTAAACAGACCGCTTTTGTTTTAACTCGGTCTGTTAGTGGTGCGGACACTGAAGTAAATGAATAGTAATCTCATTAAAATTTAAGGTTGTAAATCTCGATATATATTTGATGAAAAGTAGTGTTTTGAGAACTGGAAGGCAAATTGGCTGATATATGGAGACATAAACACGCTGCATGTTGGTTTAATCAGCATCTGATTAAAATACAAAAATTAGGTAATAGGCATAAATTACATAACTAATGAATATTTATCTAATGTTGTTTTCTGCTATGTCACATGCACTCTGTGCAGTGAATGTATTTTACATTGCATTTACATGCAATCAAAAAAGGATATTTTGTAACAAAACCAAAGTGTATTCATAAACAACTATTAATATTAGTGCATTTAACTACAGATAAAAGCATTTCTGAGGGAGAATGAAAGCTTGGAAACGCAAATATCTGTCGATACTGTTCATCTAAATAAGCCAATAATCGGACGGATTAATCACCTTCCAATCATTAATAGATTCCTCTTTGATTTATGCATGTCGTTGGATCCAAAGAGAAGCAGTAAAGCAATAATTTAGTGCACTGATATGAGTAAATTGTAGCTCCATAAAAGTGTACGGTGAAATTAGCACTAAAATACTAAACAATAAAAATGAGAGCAAAACATTCGATAAGGAAGTCAAGATGAGAGTAACTCTGCTAAACTGAATCAAGCTCACAGTGTTGTTCATGTTTTATCTATTGCTATAGTTTTGCTTTACCCTTTTATCAAGACTGAAGTATTAATGAACTCTTTAACTTTCTTTAGGTTTTGATCGTCAGAACTGGATGCAGAGACCTCTCGGTTTATTAGCTCAGAAGACCGTCTGCGTTGGCATCAAACGTTTTGGACCGCTTGCAAGGTGTCAGCCTCTCTGGAAAGTGTGTAGAGGCTTGTCTGTCTCTTCATGCTATAAACGTCCACCTCCATCTGTTCATGCTTTTCATTTTCCTCGGGATATCCGCCATTTCTCCTTGGCACAGCATAAAAGCGGTCTCCTCCAAAGCAATCCTGCCCAGCTTCCCCTGCGTCGGCGTTTCTCCAGCGAGACAGATATGGCAGAGCAGCGGTTCATTGTGGAGTATGCCAAGCGCGGTACTGCGGGATGTAAGAAGTGCAAGGACAAAATCGCGAAGGGCGTCGTGCGTATAGGGAAGATTGTGCCAAACCCTTTCAGTGAGTCTGCGGGAGAGATGAAAGAGTGGCACCATGTGAAGTGTATATTTGAGAAGCTGGAGAGGGCAAGGGCCACCACGAAGAAGATCGAGGACATCACAGAGCTGGAAGGCTGGGAGGAGCTGCAGGACGAGGACAAGGAAATCATAAACAAACACGTTTCAGGTACAACACACAGAACTGTTTCTTTATAGTGACCTTTGACCTCTCGATGGAGTGAAAGTAGGAGAAGGAAAGGAGGATTCCTCCCTTTTAATTTGAACATAATGTCGTTGCATTTGTGTAAAGTCATTTTAAAGTGACCAGAGGTTGTGAGAACCTTATATTTGCAGTATTTATCAGCCAATAAACTCCTGCAGTGGAGATGTGATGGATAGAAAAAGACTCACAGACAAACAGTACAGATGTCTGAAAGCCTCCTGGTATAAAACTGATCCAGTGATTTCACATTGCTTTGTGACCTGTGAGTTAACGTTGACGCCCTGGTAGTATTATCAGTACACACACAATGTTGAACCTGTTTCCATTATAAATGTTCATGTGAGCAATGAGAAGCTGTTTTATAACGTGAGGCTGCCCGGGCATGTGTTCAGGGTTTGGTTCTCTGTATGTTGGGCGTTGAGCCAAAAGCTTATTGGAAACCTCATTACGCTCCATGATTTAGAATTCAGGTTATTAAAAAAATGAATTCAGCATTTAAATAAATAAGTTGTATCTATAGGTCCTGGATTGTGTAGGCCGTGTCGTATACACTGACTAGTTTACAAGTTACTGATTAAACTATTTAATGGTCCCTTTTAGAGGCTGTAACCTTTGGTGCTGCTGAACTGAGTCATAACAAGTTGACTAGCTGGTTCCGATGTTGTTCTTCCTGTTTTCACCAGTCCAAAAACCAATACTGGATCCATTTGACTGATTATTTTCTGCATTAGAGGTGTGATGCTGAGTTAAAAGTGTATCGCTCCATTAAACACGCCTCCTTCACCTGGACTCATAACGCAGACGTCTTTGTGCGTTACGCCAGTTGAAGCCACTTCATCCGTCCGTCTTGTTTTATAGACCTGATGGCCAAAGTCAACGCGAGTCCGAAGAAGAAGGTGCCGGCCAAGTTAAAAAACACCGGCCAGCTGATGGCGCCTCCTGCTGACCCGTCTCTCAACGCTCCACGCAAGTTCTCGGGCTTCACCGGTAAGATGTGACTTCTTGTTTCACTGTGAAGTCCAGTAGACTCCTCCTCTCCTGTCCAGCTGGTTCATCACCGTCTTCACTGTCCTGTCAGCTGCGAAGGCCGGCGGTTCGAGCGGTTCGAGCGGGTCGGGCAGCCCGGCGCCGTTCTCCCCCCCTGCCAAAGCCAGCCAAGGCAGCGCCCTCTCCACCCAGCTCTGTGACCCACATCACAAGGACTGCCTCTTCAGAGAGTTCCGTAAGCTCTGCGCCATGGTCGCAGAACACAACAGCTACAACGTGAAGACGCAGACGATTGAGAAGTTCCTCAGGAAGGGCGCCGGCGGAGGTTCGTCAGCTAATCGGTTCATCAGACAGAAGCAGGTGAAAGGCTGCAAAGAGTTTTGTGACTAAATGTTTTCTTTCCTTTACGATCTAGATAAGTTCCGTGGAGATCTCTACCTGACGGTGAAGCTGCTCCTGCCAGGTGTTGTCAAAAGCGTCTACAACCTGAATGACAAGCAGATTGTAAAACTTTTCAGCCGCATATTCAGATGCAACCAGGACGACATGGTGCGCGACCTGGAGCAGGTCAGTGATGTTCTCTTCACTCAGATATCCATCACCTCACATCGTGTTCGCAAGATGAAATATTGACTGATGCACTGTGTCTTCTTTTTAAGGGCGACGTATCAGAGACGGTGAGAATGTTCTTTGATGAGAGCAAGTCTTTCCCTCCGTCTGCCAAGAGCCTCCTGACCATCCAGGAAGTGGACGCGTCGCTGACCCGCCTCGCCCAGCTGACCAAGGAGGACGAGCAGCAGACTGAGCTGGAGGAAATCTCCAAAAAGTAAAGCATCATAAATCTTTCTATTAACTGGCAGGAGGGTTCATCAGTGAACTACAGCGTGTCGTCCAGCCGGGTTTATTGTCCTCACACACTATTATAGTTTCTTCTCACCGCCAGTATTTGCTTCTATTTGTCTTCCTCTCGCTGCCTTTCCTTTCTGCAGTGTTCTTATCTTTCACCCGTTCGCCTCCGGTATGTCTGACAGGTCTTTTATTTGACATTCTTCCCTCCACAGCTGCACAACACCAGAATGGGGGTGTTGGTCTTTAAATGCATCCTGTGAGAATGATTTAGTCTGGTGGTGAACAAACGGCCGACGTGCGTCACATGAAACCATCGAGCTCAGCAGTCATGTTGACAAGTCATTTCGGGGTGAACACAGGTGCAACATTAATTACGGCCCCCCCCCCGCTCCATAAAGGAACCTGGTGTCCTGTGCTGGTTCACTGCACCGGCTCTGACGCCTGAAGAAATGTGACCGTAGTTAATGTGATCAATTCCGCCGCTGCTACACGTCAACACGGCTGCTCTGAGGAACAGCCTGTCAGACGGAGCAGGTGACCCGACGTCGGCTGCAGGGCAGCGCTTCTTCCTCAGTTGCTGACTTGTGTGATATTGTTCTGCAACCTGTCTGGTCGTCACCGTCACACCGTTAGTGATGATCTCTCTCCACCGTAGATGCACCAGCAACGACCTCAAATGCATCATTCGGCTCATCAAGCACGACTTGAAGATGAACGCAGGAGCGAAACATGTGTGAGTGTACACACACACACTTTGTTCTTTAAAGAAATGTTTTCATACCGACATCCGACTGATCCAACAACCGCCTGTCACCGCAGGTTAGACGCTGTGGATCCAAACGCTAACGATGCCTTCAAGGCCTCCCGTAACCTGGGCGACGTGATCGAGCGCGTGCTGAGGAACCAGCAGGAGGCGTCGAACGGTTCCGGACCGCGGAAGCTCCTGACCGTGGAGGCCTCGCTCATGACCCCCGTTCAGCCCATGTTGGTGAGTTCTCGGCCTGAAACTGAAGAGTTTTATACGATCGTTCTCCTGGACGTTAAATATGACAAACAGGGTGATTGAAATAAGCTTCATCATAAAGTTAATTCTATAGACAAACAGCTTCATTACACATCATATTGCCTCTGAGCCAATCAATCTTCCTCGAATGATAATCAATCAGATTCATCCTCCCAAGTGGATCTGAACATCATTACAGTTCATGTGATCGGAGCAACAAGTGTTCTCATCTATCAGACAGTAATTCCACAGAAAAACTCGCTGACAGCTGTTTTCCTCTGTGACTCCAGGCTGAGGCGTGTAAATCAGTGGAGTACGCCATGAAGAAGTGTCCCAACGGGATGTACTCCGAGATCAAGTACGACGGCGAGCGTGTGCAGGTCCACAAGAACGGAGACAACTTCAGCTACTTCAGCCGCAGCCTCAAGCCAGTTCTACCACACAAAGTGAGTCTCACACACACACACATTAGTACAGATTAATGCATGTCAGAACGGCGTCCGCAGCGCTGCCCTGCACGATTGGCAGCTGTGTGTGATGTTTCCCTTCGGGGTTCCTCCGGCGATTTCCCTCTCAGCATGAGTCTGACAGATGTGAACATGCGAGGAAAAGCTGCTCCACACATGTTCATTAGCCCGTTCAAACCACTAGAGGTGGCTGCTGTGCACGTAGTAACACCGTCAGTTCTGAAGAGGCGCAGAGCCACGAGTCTTAACCACATTAAATGTTTATTGAGGTCTCCCTGCTTCTTCTCTTCCTCCCTCATCTTCTCCTAATTCTGCGATGATGTACGTCTCATCTTCCATGTTGCTACTTCAGCAGCTCACATTAGTATTGATGACACTTATCTGGAAGAGAGTCCCTCAGTTAACCTTCAGTTTCTGGGCGTCCGCTCAAAATTTTTTCTGGTCACTGTGAGCATTTTTCACAGCAGTATAAAGTCCTGCATCGCCATGGAAACCGAACAGGAGACGGGGAAGTCTCCGGTTATGATGCTATAAGTCAGAAAAGATGGAAGTAAAAATGAACACAACGTGGAATCAATATCAACAAGTGTTAAGAATGTTGGGAAGATTTACATTATCTTTTTAGGTCGTTCACCGCATTGAGTGACGGAGCTGCAGCA
>CAAKHC010011777.1:7500-19778 GCA_901007825.1 Macroramphosus scolopax
AACATTTTATACCCAAATTGGGAGCTTCATAATACCGTCTGCTGCCGGAGCCGTCGCGCCTCGCAGGGACGAGTCCCAAATCCTTGATATGTTAAGTACAAATCAGAAGATTTACACACCCGCAGACGTACGGAGGATCCCCGTCAGAAACATTACAGGGGTGCACAGCGGGAGCTTCTGCTCTCCTCTTATATTTCTTCATAATTGATTTTTATGAAGCTTGTGTTAATTCTGTGGGAAGTGCTTTGTGATGTCTGATGGATGGAGGAGTCACTCGCAGCCTCCGGGGGATTCGTGGGTATTTTCCCAGAGTCAGACGTCCCTGTGAGGTGCTCGTCTCCGACCCGGCCTCGGGTCGGCCCAACATGTGTCGAGGCTCTCCGCTGTGGGTCGGACGACTCTCCTCACATCTGTGGTAATGAGCATATTACAGACCCTCTTCAGCCAGCTTTAATGGACGCACATTACACGTGGCGGTGGAGCAATGTCCTCGTACTTGGCCGTCCGGTCATTAGTCTTCTCCGTCCGATGCTTCGGGGAGGAATCAGCTCCGCCGTTACCATCTGTCTTTAAGAAAGCGGCGCAGTGTCACTGCTGAGTGCAGTCATTTCTACGATGTCTGGGATTTTGGGCCGCTTCCCTCCATTAACCCCGGCTGCAGCTGCCGTCGGCTTCTTCTCCACTTTGATTAAAGCAATAACCTGCCCTGCTGGACGGGTGAGGGAGGTAGGGGTCTCACCTTGGTGATACCTCTTGAGATGGTCCCTGCCTCAGCCTGATTCTCTTAGTGCGTCGAGGCTGCAGCCGCTGAGGCTCTCCAGTGTTTGTCTCCTGAGGCGCTGGGGGCTGGTGACTCTCTCGCCCCTGCACAAGAGGCTGGACGAGCTTCAGAGGACATCTCAGACTGATTGAATCGTGAATTTGATACGGTGATGCTCGGCCTGCCAGAGATTTCACGCTCCGTTGCTGGTTTCCATCTCCTCCGTACACCTTGCTGCCACGTCCCTTCAATCCAGAATCTCCTGCAACACTTTTTAAATCCACTCTTTGACCATTTGGCATCTAGTTTTAAGCTGGTAGTGTAAAAAAATGGAAATCTTCAGTGTCCTTGAAATCTTTAAAACATGTATGAATGCAGAATCATAGGAGGGATTCTGAAATACATTTTGGAGTCATGACTGGAGCACCAAACCTGCTGTGAGCTTCATGTTTTACATGTAGACGTGTAGAACACTTAGCATGTAGCCTAAAAATATAACAGCATCGGTCTCAAGGGGCGAGATGCACCGACGTCTGCACACAAAAGAAATGCATACGCTTCCCTCCACGCGAAGGCCGACCGCTCCTAAATATAAAGACTTTTATGTGTCAATGGAGCTTGATGAGCGAAGACAAGGAGAACATCAAACACTGACATTTTATACGGAGCTTTAATCTTGTCAGCACATCATAATAGTCTGTCGTATCCTATTATGTGCTACATCTGTCTTTTTTTTGCAGGGCTGATTTTATTACTTTGCATGTAAATTCGCAGAACTATAGGAAGATGAATAATGTGGTGGATGATGAATTAGGCCTGGTTGGATGTTGCAGGCTACAACACTGGAGTGTGTGTGATGAGCGTGAGTGGCTGTTGACGCTGGCACGGTTAGAGGACATCATCAGCGCACGGCTGAAGGCAGGAGATGTCTGGTTTACATCCAGATGAAGCTGAAGAGGAGGGTGTAGCATCCCGGTATTGTGGGGGTGCAGGTTGCACAGAATCCTTCTCATGGGTCTCCTGTTATTGTTTCTCTTTGTTAAGAAAACATAATCTCCTTCATATTTGGTGCCACTCATCACAGCATGCTATTAAAGCTTCCACTATTGATTATGGATTATTTATTAATCTGTTAACAATTAGAGTGCTAATGATGCTAATGCTAATTACATGTTATGTCCAACTAAGCTCAAACCTGCATTAACAGCCATAAAACGTAGGGAAAGCAGCATGTTGTATAATAACGGTTTGTAGCTTTGCTTGATAAATGACACATTAATAAATATGAATATTTCCATTTATTACCTAAATCTTTGTTGATTCTTTTACAGATCCATTAATCTATTGGTTAATTGCAGCCGACAGGGTTATACGAGAACCTCGCTGAGTTTTTGTTTGTCTTTGTCTTCTGCAGGAACGTACATCGGCTGCTTCCTGCACAACGCCAGTGATCGAGCCCTGGGAGGAACGGTGCTTTACGACCTGCGGAAAATGACCAGTTCTATGTGTCAAGACACCTGCTCAGAAAGGTAATGCATTCTCAGCGGGGCCCCTCTGAAGGGACCACAGAAGGCCTGCTGTTTGAGTAAACGCTTTGGATCTCAGTCCCCTCCATGAATGCCTCCTGTGTTGGGAGCCAGCGGAGAGCCAGGTGGCTGGGTGACAGTAAAAGATGAGGAGGGGCGCGAGAAGCGAGAGTGAAGTGCAGCCCAGGACAGAAGGCTTGATCTGTTGCAGAGAAAGGAAGGAGGGAAGCGTATATGTGCTGCAACCTTAATGAGCCGACAGCAGTTGGTGAATAAATCAGCGGTTAGATGTGGAGGTTTCCTCCGGCCATCCCGGGATACGTCTGAATCTGCAGCATTGAAATTACTGTCCAAACCTGCAGGAACACGCGGAGACTCAAGTGGACTTTTCAAAGCAAACTGAAGCAAAGACCTGCTTGAATTATTCCTTTTAAAACCTTAGCGGCAAGGAAGCAGTGCAGTCTCTCTGACACGGTGCACCAAAGGATGGAGGGAAGCACCCAACCCCCCCACCCCCCCCACCCCCCCACCCCCTCACCGCCTCACACACATCCACACGGACAGCCGTCATGCTCGTTACCTGAGCGGGGCCAATTACCACAATGAGCAAAAGTAAAAAGTCAAAGCAATTTATGAGGAAGCTTCAAAGGACATATATGAAAAGGTCAGTTCCCAAGAAGGGAGGATGGAGACGGAGGAGACGGGATGAGTCACAACCAGGAACCCTTGATATGTAAAACACAGATCAGAGGTGACTGGAGTTCAGATAAGACGGCATTATAGAGTCGGATGAGGGCGCGAGGGAGAATACAAATACGGCAGGAGGGCCTTACTGTAGATTTAAATGTTGGAAGCTCGAGTTAAATGATACATTTGAAATGTTAAGTGATGTCCTGTGGGACGGCTCAGCCTCAGGGCGATAGCTGGAGGTTATGGATCGCCCTTGGCCAGGGCAATAACTGTGTGTGTGTGTGTGTGTGTGTGTGTGCAGTGGGTACCAGTTTGCAGGTCTGGAGTACGGAGCTGAATGCCACTGCGGGAACAGGATCAATAGCCCGAAGGCTCCCGAGGAGGATTGTAGTCTGGTGTGCCGCGGCGAGCGGGGGTCTCCCTGTGGCGGTGTGGGCCGCCTCTCTATTTACAAGGTAGAGGAGCAGCTGCCGGGTCATCGAAAATGTGAGTCAACCTTCCCCCCGGGGAAGACACGGGACAGTTTTCCATTTATTCTTTGCATGAGCTGCACAGCGGGCGACTTCACAGACGAGAAGAGATAACTGAACTCCTCAAACATTCGAAGAATCAGATCAGCCGGCAGCCTAAAGGATAACAATCGTAAAGGAAAAGCATATATGGTATCATCTCCACATGCCACAGATCCTCCTGCAGATACGTTCCTCATTGGGGAGACAGCTCACTTCCCACCTTAATGAAAATGACTTGGCTCACATCTTTCCTCGGAGAAGAGGAGGGAGCAAGCCAAGCACTTTTCCTCCTACGATCTAATTTTACTTCTTAGTCTTATCGGACGGAGCTGACCTCTGGTACAACGGAGACGTTTCACCATCACGGCTCTGGAAGTCGTTGCTCCGTCCAGCAGGTGCGAGCTGTTGTCAGGTTAACAACCAGTAAGGATACCAGTGAACCACTGGGCCCAGTTCTTCTGTTTAAGATCAGCCAGCGACTCGGGACAGAAGTCAGAATGTTTGGAGAGATGGAGTCAACACCTGCTGCTACCTGCTGGTGTTTGAACATCGTTGAATTTCCTCTTATAACAGAGGATCTTTGTGTTCATTATGTAAGATCATGCCGATAAACACAGTCCCAGTCCTGCCTTTGTGCAGCTTTAAATACCATGAATGTCACTCGTTCAAATGCTCAGTGAACATTATTCTGTGAAGTGGTAAATGTGGAGTTTATTCAGAGCAAATGCAACATCTATTGTCTACTCTGAAGGGTGAGACCATGTTTGACCCTGAGCCTCTACAGACTGACACATCAAGCCTCGTGCTTTAGAATATATAATTCATGTAAACAAACAGGATGCGAAGAAGATAAATCATCATCTCTCCTGTGACTCCGTTATTAGAATCTATATCGATTCAATCCTTTCTGTTTGCACGTTGTTGCCGAAGCTAATATCGCAGTATTTGATATACAGTGTTAATATTAACAGTATTTCTGATGGTTCAGTGTCTCTGGACATTTGCAGCTTAAAGTGTGAATTTATTATAGTCGCATAATTTTTACGAAGAAATAATTCAAGACATTTAAATTCACCCCCGATGCCAAAACACATTTTAAGGAACATCTGACCGTTTATTCCAGAGTAAGTTGTCTCAGTGAGTAAACAGGAATCCGTCCTAATGCTGATGGATGGAGGTGAATCATCCTGCCAGATACATTCATCTCCTCCTGCCTCCGTGAAGCTAAAAGCTGTTGTTGTTCTTCTGTTCGCAGTCAAAAACGTCCACTACCGCGGCTGCTTCAGGTTGCCGAGGAGCATCATCAGCAGCTTCCCCGTCGACTCCTTCCAGCCCAACCTGACCACCCAGTCCTGCATTGAGACCTGCACAGATAAGGTTTGAGTTAGTTCTCTGAAAGTAGAGGCGGAATCAATGAATGCGCGGAGCTCTGTGTCGTGGATGGAGGAGATGCTGTAGCTCGGGGGGCCGTCTCCCCTCCCACGGGACCCCGTGTCGGAGCGTCCTGGACTCCTCTGAATATTTCAGGTTTATTGTGCCTCTAATGAGGAGGATGCAGTCGGAACCGTGCACCCTGATGCATGCAGCTGTGTCTCCTCTGGAAAAACAAACGTCTGGCAAGAAATATTGCTCATCCTCTGGCGGCGACTGTAATGTGATTAATCATCTTCGTGTGGTGTGTTTGTGTGATTCTGCCAAACAAAAAAAAAAAAAATGTCCGGGCGTCGTCTGTTCTCGAGCTTTGACATTGAACGTTTTGACCTTCTGTAAATAAGAAATGTGAGAGAAAGTAATGAACAGGAAGGAAGTGTGGAGGAGGGACATGCTGCAGACACTCCTGTTCGACCCCACTGACACATCACCCCCGGGTGGATTAGACGCTCTGCAGAGAAAAAAATAAGTCTGATGACTCATAAAAAACACGGAGAACATTTGTGCCTCTGGTTCGCAGGAGCTCCCGCTGGCGGTGTTCAAGAAGCCCCACTGTTTCTGCACATGGACGTCGTCCCTCTTCAGCCTCAGCCGGCAGTCCGACCGGCAGCGGTGTGCTGAGAACTGCAGCGGCGACTCCGCGGCCGATCATGACCACTACCAGGTGTATCACACACCTTTCCTGGGTGAGATATTTGTTCTGCGGAGCACAACCCCGTGTCAGTCGTCTGCATGCGGCTGCCTCCCGACCCCGTTCATCCGGAGCCTCTGGGATCGGTTTTACACTATAATAATTAGCAGACTGTGTCTGCATTTTAATCCCGTCCCATTCTGCCTCGTCAGTAATTTTTACGGATCACGCACAGCAGTAAAAGTTCCAGACTCTCTTTCCTCCAATAAAACGGCCTCTAAAAATAACCTCAGATAAATCTAGTCTATTATGTCCTGACACTGTCAGTGGATATTGTGACTTCTTCTTCGGGGGGGGGGGAACACTGCAGGAGTGAGGAGGAAACTGAGCTTGAAACATCCCAAACCTGGATCAGACTCTCAATCTGAGCTGTGATCTTTTCCTTTGTCACATGCGTCTTGTTCTGTTACTCCTTTAAATAAATTTTGATGCACTAAGATCAGATTAATTTCTCCTTCAATTCATGTCTAACAACAAACCTCCTTCCTCCCAGACTCCAGGTGCAAAGAGAGGATGTTTCTGCCGCAGAAATCCGCCTCCCTGGTGGCTCTTTCCAGCTTCCCCGGCGCAGGCAACACCTGGGTTCGGCATCTGATCGAGCTCATGACAGGCTACTACACAGGCAGCTTCTATTTTGACGGCACTTTGTACAACCGAGGTGAGGAGGGCAGCGCGCCGCTGGGCAGACAGGCGTCATGGGGAGAGAAATACTGCCCGGCAGACCGTCATTATGATTGCATTTATTCATTGCTGCCAGGTTTCAAGGGGGAGAAGGACTACTGGAAGAGCGGCCGCAGCATCTGTGTGAAGACCCACGAGAGCGGTCAGAAGGAGATTGAGATGTTTGAATCGGCCATCCTGCTGATACGGAACCCTTACCGCTCCCTCATGGCCGAGTACAACCGCAAGTGTGCCGGACATCTCGGACATGCTACAGATGCACAATGGAAGAGTAAAGGTAAGAGTCCGATCCTCAGAGTGTCTCTGCTCGGCTGCAGCTGCTCCTGCATAATGTCCTGATATTGATGTGACAGCAGCAACAGGCCCCCGGATGCTCCGCGAGTACATCAAGAAGGCGTTTAGATCTCGCAGTGAGTATCACAGTTTGTATACAGTGGTGGACAGCACACAGCACGTGGGCTGTCTGAGAGGTTTTTTATCGACTCGTCCGCGAGCACAGAAGAATGGAGGCCTCACAATAAGTGACTGGGAAGTCTCCGACTCTCAAGGAATAAAAATCCACTTGACCGGCGCTGCAGCCTGTCAGTCCTCCACATTCCTCCACAAGCAGCCGCACGTCTCTGCTATGTAGGTCACGAAGAAACAAACTCTGGCTGGAACTGCATTGTTCTCTCACCATGCAGATATTTATTACTCTACATGCAGATATTATCTGACATTTTTACCTCCTATCAAATCCAATGGAGATGAAAACAACGATGTTTCTGGGGTTCATAACATTGACTTATAAATCTGTGGACTGACCCTTTAATTGTGTTTAAGCCTCTGATCATCTTCTGTCCTGTACAGTTGTGCAAATGTCACTATTGTTCCTAAATCAACCTCTCTGATGTTGGAAGGAAGAACTGAATATGACGTCTGGGTTTCAATAAATACAGCGAATAACACATAAATACAACAGTTAAGATCTAAATGTGTTCATGAATCACATCATCTTTGTTTAAATTGTGCTCTTTCCCGTCCAGAATGGCCTGAGTTTGTCTCCAGCTACGCCCCCTGGTGGGCGTCCCATGCACTGAGCTGGCTGAAGTTTGGGCGCCACCTGCTGGTGGTGCACTACGAGGAGCTGCAGAGGGCCCTCGTCCCCCAGCTCCGTCTCATCACGGCCTTTCTGAACGTCACTCTGACTGAGGAGAGGCTGCTCTGTGCCCAGAGTAACCAGGACGGTCATTTCAAGCGCTCGGGGGCCCAGCAGTCCTCCTTCGACCCGTTTACCCCCGACATGAGGCAGATGATTGACTCCTTCATTCATTCGGTGGACCAGGCGCTTCATAGCAGGAACTTAAGTGGACTTCCACAAGAATACCTCCCCAGATGATGGTATGACAAGGTCATGGACACAGTCAGCGGGGGTCTGCAGGGGGGGCAGCTCTTCACCAGGGGCTCTGTGGGGAAACGGGCCCGTATAAGTGGACCACCTGATTCCTCCACGAGCCAGACGCACTTTGGACGAGATCACCGGAGAAACTTTACAGTTCATTGTGGAATCAAACCGTGTACACAGACGCCTGTGATAAAAGCTTCAGACTGCCTCTCCGAGAGCAGCAAATATGATGAATACTAAGAGAGGATTTGACATGATTTGTTTGCCAGCGGAGTCGGGATTACGGAGCAAAGAGCCCGACTGCACAAATGTGAGTGTGTAAGTCGGGGCCTGTGAGAGGTTTCCACCGAGGCGCTTTAATATTTCACTTTAGCACCGTATTTTGTGTTTTTAGTATCCACCCATGTCAATAACAATCGCCGCACTAACACAGATGATAACAACAGCAGCATTACACAGATTATCCCGAGTGTGTGTTGATGAAGGCTGCGAGCCGCCGCGTGTGTGTGCGGACGCTGCCTGCAACCACATGAATATGTTGATCAAAGTGAAACGGCTGTAAATGAAGCATTTCATTTCATTAAAGTCATCCAGATTGAATTGAGAGAGAAGCTGTTTATGCTGGATTTTCTGTCCCTTTCATGGGCCTCAGCGAGGCGGCGCAGCAGCATCTCAACACGGTTTATGTATTCAGCCGCCGTCACTTTGTTCAGTGTGTCGCCACAAACAGTGAGCGAGGAACGGGAACATGTTACGGACCGACGGGAACCCGACTGTACTTCAGACACGCCGGCCGTCTTTAAATCCACAAGCCTGTGAGACGTTTTTTGGTTCTGATGATTGCGAGATGAAGAAGTGTTGGAACACGTCCATGTGTGAGGATCACATTGAAGGTTACTGCACAGAGATGCACGATGTCGTGATCATCCGCTGGGACTCCACTCGAGTTAAGTCGTCTGCAGAAAATGCTTCACATTTCGTTTTGGTTCTGCTGTGATGGACCACAAAGGTTTACAAGACGTGTTCACACAGACAACAAACAGACTGCAGCTACGAGCCGCCGGTTCCCTCCTGAGCTGAACGTCTCACCCAAATCCATAGCAGCACGCTGCATGTCTGAATTATTTACCAGCTCCTGATAACACAGTTTAAGATTTGCAGCATTGCACAGAAGTTCCAGGTCCAACTCTTCCTCACAAACAGGTCAGGAACTCAGAGAATGAAGATCTGGACCAGTGCAGACAATTATTGTCCTGCTAATGCAGCCTTTTCTATCCATCTGTGTTTGAAAAGCAAAGGTCAAGTACGTAAACAAACCTCGGGAGGAAGAGGAAGGTCAGTGCCCCGCGGGGCTGCGAGCTCTTCTGGTTGACCAGGTAACGTAGAGACAACATGGATCCATCGCCGCCGAGGATACAATCTGATTCACTAGGAGAACTGAGAGTCCACCGATCTTCTTAATATCACGTCAACCTGACACGAATCCACTCCAGTAAATGTGTCCGACATGACAATCTGACTGGTGATGATGAGAAGTATCAGCCGCTCTTCATCATGGCTGCATCCTGACGAAGATAATGACCTGACAATAACACATCTACCACACTGACGTTCATTCAACTCCTGTCAGGTTTGGTCTTCACTGTTCACGCCGACTCTCAGGATGTTTCAGGCAGTCGGCGGCTGCTGATGGTTTCACTTCTCTCACCTTCGTCTTCGGTTCCTTCTCAGTGTTTGTTAGTCAAACTGATGTAATTAGTAGCTGGTGAACACAGTCGATGTTCTGTAGAGACGGACGGAGCGAGAGGATGAATGTTGGACGTCCTGTCACTCGGTGGACAAACACCTCAGAATGCTGCCCCCAAGTGGCCAAAAAATAAACCAGTGCTGTTTTAATTCTTCGGGTTTTAGGAGTTGAGATTAATCGGCTTTGTGTAATCTGTCTGTCATTGTAAGTGTTGTTGAAGGAAAGCAGTTGGTGGGAGTCTGTCTGACAGGCGTGAAGGCTTATCATGTTCACAGGTGTCTTATTCCCTGAGGGTCCAACCAGCTTCAGCCGGAGCTTAATTGGTGAGCGGGAGCGCCGCTGCCTGACAGTCAGGTGTCTGTCAGCGACTGACGGACGGTCTCCTCCGTATCAGGACACCTGACACCATCTGCTGCACCAGTAAGTGATGTCACAAGCGGCTCTCGCTCCTTTCACCATCTGTGAATCGCACGATCATGCAAAACCTATAAATCTGACGTCAAGGAGAAAGACAGAGGGAGACGAGGAGGAGGAGGAAGATGCTGCAGATGAAGATCGGGCCGCGTGAGTCTCCTCTCTCCTGTCACGAGGAGCTGAGCAGCACCGGCGGTGAGATAAGAACGTCCTGACAGCTCCGGAGGAATCTCAGAGGACACACGATGTCAATATCGGGGAGGCTTCAGTCTCGTCACAAAGGCGAGATGAAGATAAAGGAGGAAGGTTTGGTTACAAGACGTTAAAAGTAAAGTTGTGTGAAGGGTTTTAAGGTCGTCTGTTTGCCATCTTATAAGAGCAAAAACACCTGAGATCCCAAATCTAAAATCATCCTGCTCAGATTTTCTTGCTTCCAAAACTCCCCCAGCTTCTTTTCCTACAATATAATTCATCAGAGATATAAATCTTCCTGCCAGCTCGTGATCGGTCGGTGAATCGTCACTGAAGTAGCAGTTCATAGCGGTTCAGACCGTCACCTGTTCATTCCCTCATTTCCTGCTCTTATCAGTGTGTTATGAGACCCTGCACGAGAGTTCACAGTCAGACACTCCTTGAAGAGTTCATAACAAACAGCGGTGATGTGGGAACGCACACAAACAGAGTCGCCGTGTCTGTTTGATTGGGAAGAACTGGGATTGGAACCAATCAGCTGCATCATGTCAGGATGAACTGCTGGACATGATGGAGGATGAAGACGTCTGATTATCTGCATGTGTCCCGTCAGGTCGTCGCGACCGGCGTGTTGCAGGATATTCAGCTCCGTGACTTGTGGAAGATCTCATTATTTCACACCGGTTGCCTTCGCTGGGAGATGAATGTGTATAATTGCATTCATCCAGATGACACGTCCACGCGGGCGGGGAACGTGTCAGCGAGCAAACACGGCTCATCTGATCAGCGATTGGTCCGAGGCCCCGGTACTTTACAACCGGCCCCGGGGCCTCGTTAGGAGTTGGTACTGGTCTTATAAACACCGGCTGGATGGACGGTGCTTTAACACATGTGTTGGTCATCCAGGTGGACACACACACACACACATACACACACACACACACACACATACACACACACACACACACACACACACACACACACACATCGCTCTCCTCAATGACGTCATGTGCTCTCAGATGATCAAGCTAATGAGAAGATGGTGACTCTTCAGATGAAGTCCTGCTCGTCCTCGTCTCACTGTGACAATAACTTATTGCATTTTTTTTAATTAGCTGCACTGACGTCAGAGCGTCAGTGATGCTGATAACACAGATTACAAACTGATAATCAGCCGTGTTCTGCTTCTGTTTCTTCTCCCGGGTTGGAAACAGGCGCTGCCAGTTTCTGATCATCGGCAAAATCCTGGATCGTCGTAGTAACGTGACTGTTTTCAACTCTGAGCGCCGTGTGTGATGATCAGCATCAAAGAGGGAAACAGATTTTAAACAGAACATCATCTGATCTGTGTGGAACAGATGGAGCTCGTATGAGTTGAGCCAGCGAGAGAAAGTGATGTAAGAGTATCATATCAGCAGGCTGCTGGTTGCTGTTCATACACAGTGTACGTGACCACATGATGAAGAGGAGGTGCTCTCAGGATCCAGTCCTTTATTGTAGATCTCCAACGTCTCCATAAGAGTCGTTAAATTGTCTTTAATCTGACTCCAGATATTAAATCAGATGTTCCCATGAAGGTTTTCCAGCCGGTTCCAGGCTGACTTGACGCCGTCGGCAGCGAGGTGACGGACGTCCAGTCGGTCTGAGAGGCTGCTGGATCCTTCTGCTCTCCGTCAACGTTAAACACACAAACAGATCAAACACGGCGGAACCGATTCAACACGGAGACGAGAGCTCTTAAAGAGCTGCTGGGTGTGTTGACCAGCCGCCAGGGTGAACTGACGAAGAGGAGAGAGGAAGATGAAGAGACTGTTTCAATCGTGGTGTCTTCTGGATTATTGGGACGAAGAGGAAGACGTGTCATGAAGAGGAATTATAGCTGAGATTATCAGCTCAGGTCGGCTGGGTTTGAAACGACAGAAGAATCTGACGAAGACAGAGAGGAAGAACATGAAGACTCAGGTGAGACAACGCGAGAGCAGGCAGGCAGCTGATTGGCTGACGAGACACAAGAGCAGGAAACCAAACGAAGACAGGAAGTGACCCACAGGAGAATTAAACAAGGCAGGAATAAACAAAACAAAACCGTTGACACAGAAACATCTGAATTTATGAAGCGACCAGAACCAGAAAACCAGAAACCGTCCAACACTCAGGTTCAAAACCCCAAAATCCAGAACATAAATCAAACACTGAAGTCCAGGCAGAGATTATAGCAGCAGATTGGGATTCCTCGGAGCTCTTTTGTTG
>CAAKHC010011785.1:4912-16647 GCA_901007825.1 Macroramphosus scolopax
ACTGACTGCAGAGAAAGTTCAGACTCTCATCAGCTTCCTGGTTCCTACAACATACACAAGCTATATATATATATATATATATATATATATATATATATATATATATATATATATATATATATATATATATATATATATATATATATATATATATATATATATATATATATATATATATATATATATATATATTCATTCATTCATTCAACCTTTTGTGTGAGTCACTTGGCCGCAGGCGTGAGCTGAGCACCCAGGGTGTGTTGTTAGGCTGCTGATGGGAACAAGAGGGGACGGGCGGACGTCGCAAGAGCCGCCTCTTCCTCCTCTTCCTCCTCCTCCTCCTCCTCCTCCTCCTCCTCCTCCTCCGTGAGCCGCTGGGTTGAATGCAGCCCAGTTGTTGGGCTGTGGTGCTGTCATCTCCTCCCCCCCGTCTGGAACCTGATGTGTGCACGCAGTCACCTTTACGTCCACTGTTTGTTTGGCCTTTGGGTCTGAGTTATAAAACACTCCTCAGTGTTTGTTGGACGACAGAAGAGAACCTGCTGATTTACATTAAGTTGGATATCCAACAATCACCTTGTTCTATTGTCTGTAGCTCCACAACAGAAAACCATCACTGAGGTCAGTCCTGGGAAATGTGTAATGAACATCGTTGAAGTTGTCTTTTGCCGACCACCTCTGGCCCCGAACATCCGAACCGCTGCCCGTTGGTTCGTCAGCCCAGCCAGCGGAGCCGGGCTGCAGGAGGACGGGTCAGCCTGTCTTCAGCAGGGCCCCCCCGCTGGGCGCTGAAGGTCAACCTCACCCTACGACTCCCATCTTCTCTCACGTCCTTTCCGCCTCGGCCTCCTCGCTGCTCTCAGCTTTCCTCCTCCACACCTCTTCCTCTGGTCTGTACGCTACACGGCGGCTCATTAAGCAGTGGGATCAATTATATTTCTGTGTCGTCCATTTGTTAACCTCGTCCCTGCTAACATCTCTTTGCATGTGATGCATTTGACTGGTAAAGACCTTCCTGCTCCGACTCCCTGTTCATCATGTCCATCAGACACTCGTGTCCTTCCTGTCCCGCCCCCTCTCACTTAGGGGGTCAATGACCACTTTAAAGTTAATTTGTGCTTTAACCTTCTTCTGCTGGGAGCAGAAATAGTTCCACCGCCGGCCTTCTGGTTTGTTTTTATAATCTGATATGAACTCATCTCCTCCTCCGTGTCCCTGCTCAATTATTTTAAAATCACAGCTTCAGGAGAGATTCGTATGGATTTATTCATGAAACAAGACTCTAAACAAGCAGTCTTTATATTTCGTTACCCCCCCAACCTGTCGTCTGTGCAGCAGAAGGTTGTGATCATGCAGCACGCTGCAGCTCTCTGCTGCCACTTATCACCCTGCTCACATATCCGATGTCGACGTCTGTTCACGGCCAAACATCTGTTTATTAAAGCAGCCCTGAGTTGTTGCACTCTGCTACAGATTGTTGGTCTCTTGTTGGTTTTCCTCTTGTGATTGTCTAAAGTTGGTTTACAGGAGTCCCTGCAGCGTCTCAGCTCACCGAGGCTGCTTTAGTTTGTAGCGTCCGGTGTTTCCCACAGAATTAGATTGTAACAGTGGGGGGAGGGGGGGGGGGGGCAGGCCGGGCCGCCCCGGTGCAAATAGGGTTTCTAACAAATCAATGCACTGTGTCCCTGTTTGAAGAATCACCTCCTTGTCCAGAGCTCCTGCTGTGTTTCTACACTATTGTCTTGCTGCAGACGGCAGGCGAGTCAACGGGAGACTCGATCGATAGATTTAATCCGTCCCTGACGGCGGTGTGTAAATCGGTCTGCCGTTAAATGGCTCGCCAAATAAAGCCCGGACGGCCGAAGTCTCATAATGAACCAATAAACCGAAAATACTTTATGCAAATGACCCGCGATGCCCCGACGGAGCTCTCCTGGTCCTTCGACCCGCCCCCCCTTGGAGGGTTTATATATTTACATTTTAAATGTTATGAGGATGTATTTCAGGTTCAGTTTGAGACTTTAGCGAGACAAATGAATAATTGATGGGAAACACTGCGATATTTAAAACTGATCGTCCAAATATGTTGTTATTGGAATCATGAAGAACAGCAGAAATACTTGCTGCTGTTGTCGGTGGAAACATCGTGAGCTGAATGATCGGCGTTAATGATGAACGGGAGCGCTGGGCTGACCGTCATCTGCTAACCTGCTTCAGCTTCCTAAAGAATCTGTTGTTTTATTTGTTTGCTGAGGACGACCTGGTTAAATAAAACAACACTAAAGAGGCCTCGGCCCCCCAGGAGACAGACAGACCTCCTGATTATATTCATCCTTACACACAACCGCTGGGAAAGGTCGTAATGAGAGCTTCTGTTATCTTGTACTTTTTGGTCATTTCAAACAACCACGAGCCACAATAAATTGAATTGGTGACTTTGATGAGAAGTAGATCCTGTTTCCACTCGGCGAAAGGTTCCGATCGCCCTGAACAAAGTGTCCCAGGGCCAGAAATAATCCATTTCATTTAAAGGAGTTCTTGGCATTTGTTGGGAGTCCAGAAGAAATAGTTGTGTGAGGACAGCCAGCCCCTGCAACAAAACAATTTTAATTGCATACCGAGGAAATGTTTGTACTCCCCCCCCGAGGCCCGGCTGGATCTGACTCCTCATCCAGCCTCCTATAACGTTTCTTAGGCAAGTGAAAATTATTTTTATTTTTGTGCTGCAGCCATGATGACTCATATTGGCTCAAGGTGTGATGTTCCAAACAATAGGACACATTCCAAACCACTTCACCTCCTCCTGTAACAAGTCCGTAGTGGAATCAGAAAAGTTAAAGCTGTTTGATCGTGACAGTTGTCTTTTCCTCGGGTGGTTTCGGCTCCTTCTGCGTAATTGGAATATAAAACACCTGATTTCCCAGGTGGAAACAGCTTGTCACTCAGGTTAATTCACGGCCGGGCGAAGCAGCTCGAAATTCATCCGGATGTAAATTTTCGCTTCAGATTTCTGGGTTTTGTTTCAGTTCGCGGAGTCGATGAACTTTGGCCCCTCCGACGCTGCCGGGTGGAAAGTCAGAGGAAAGATATTTAGATTTATTCTTTAGGTACGATAAGTTGTAAAGCAAATTGATGGATGGATGGATGGATGGACGGATGGATGGGCTGCCGTGACACTTGGAGCCGACGTGGAGGGAGGGGGGTGGACTACAGCGAGGGAACCACCAGATTAAGGCCTTCATGAATATCGATGTTGTTCCTGTTGGTCCACCGCCCGCTAGACATAAACACGTCCAAAACTCGAGGGTGTTGGATTTAGGACCTGGAGCTGGAGGCTGGGAAGTTCTTTCTGTTTACAATGGAATCGATCAATATGGCCTGATTGTTATAAACCTCCCGTCACCTGACAGATTATTTCATTCCATAGAATTAAGCAGAAATGTGCCTGTAAATCTCTGCTGGTACAACCGATACCTGAAGTCGTGCTGGGCCCCTCGACCACCAGGTTCACTGCGGTACCGGTTCCTCTCGTTACTTTGGACAGATGGATGTTCATCTTGTGTCGGCTGGGAAAGCTGGAACGGACAAAAAGACTTTATCAGAAGAAGAGACAGAGGAATCGTTGCTGTTCAGTTAAATGATCAACTGCTCTGAAAAGAAACGAGTTTCCACAAACAGCCGCAATGTCTCACTGCCACGTGAGTTCTGAATAATAATGAAGGTTCTTAAAGATTAAAGTTTGTCCGTCAAGTGTCTGAGGTGCAGCGTTCGACGTGCAAAGGCTCGATTAAGATTTCTTCAAAGATTTCCAACACTTGATCTCGCACGTAACATTTGTAAATCCCCTTCAGTGGAGAACGCAGCATCAAGGCTTTCCACAAGGCCGAATCAGCCTTGATGACTGATTCAGAGAAGCATCACAGCGAGAAGAGAAACAGAATCAGATCTACTTTCTACTGATCTGCTCGGCTTCGGGTCGGTTATGTAAAACCTGAGAGCCTGCAGGACCCAAACAAAGAGGTAAGCTTCTCTGATTCGTGACGGAGAGAATAATAATCATCGGAAAGGACAATGGACCTGACACATCTGAAACATTAGAATGTCCCAAACTGCCCTCTGAATTAGTCTCCGAGGCTGGTTTGGTCTTCTTGATCCTGTCATCTCCACTGAAGGGGACTTACCAATATAATCATCTAAAAAGGATGATTTTTTTGGTGCTAATCAGCTAGCCGCGCACCGCCATGTCTCGTAACACCACGTTGTGCCTCGAGAGGCGCTAGTGAGTCACAGTAACATGAAGGAGCCGAGAGTAAAGAGCTCTTCACCCGGCTACAGCAACAAAAATGGAACAATACCAGCGGTCCGTTGTGTTCCATGTAGTAGCAGTGATCTCATTCCTTCAGTCGCTCCTCAGCATGTGTAAATCAGTAGCTTCACCCTCATGCTAAGGTAGTTAGCATTAGCAGGTAGTTAGCATTCCCTTCTCTTGACTGTACCTTTTCTTTTCATGCCTTCCTTCGTGGCCGAGCTGCCGAGGTGCAGAGTTGATCAGGTTACTCTATCAAACTCTCCTGACCTTCACACGTCAGAAACACCTCATTATTACATTTTATTCTCTTCCCAAATCGTTGTCGTCCTCTGAAGGGGAGTCTCACAGTGGAGTCGGCTCTCCGGCGTACCAAAGCCCAGCAGGCTTATGGGAAGAAAGTGGAGCGTTTTCTCTTTGTTTCTGTCGGATCAGAAGTTGTACGACCACATTAGTGTGCTTGCAGTGTTCCCTGTCCGTCGTTTGTAGCTGCCTGGTGATCATCGCTCTGCCGCTCTCTTGGGGGACAACAACCAGCCTTCTAGCTGGACCCTTGCTGTTTCAGTTGCTACGAAGGTACAGCAGTCTGTTCAGTCGGCTCGGCCCCTCCCCGGCTCCCCACTCGCTGTCCTCCTCCACTGCCGCCCGCCTTGTTTGATGGCTCAGAAAGCTTTAAATGTAGTTTGAAGAGCACCCTTCAATGGCCAGGAGCTTGTGTTAGAAGTGACAGGTATCCTCCCCGGGAGCGTGCGGCGGCGAGTCGCTTCGGTCCTACTTGTCACATGAAAGCTCGACCTTGCCGTTCCCCCCATCGGTTAATTTGACAGACTTTGAAATCACGCAGCAACCAGCCATTGATTCTGGTTCAAAGAGTCTTTTATCAGCTGCTGGTAATGGAGGTCCGACGTTCAGAGAAAATAAGAACCGCTGACTCCGGCGGTCGGTGACGGAGTGAGATGAGAATGAGTTCCAGCAGGCAGGTGTCTCTTCAGCTGTGTCTAATAATACAGCTGGTGTTCATCTGCAGACGTTTGCTGTGGACGGTGGAAGCAGGACGGAACCTTGTAGGTCGGCCGTCCACGGTGGAGGTGAGGCACGCCTTTCGTCAGGTGCACAGGGTCGATCCCGAGAGACTTAACTCAACACTGTATGTGCAGCCTGCCCGGCCTCGCCGGCGTCTCACGGCGCTGACGCCATCAGGCCCAGCAGGCCGAGTCCATGACGCTCTCCACTGATAAACCAGCTGAAAAGATGAGCGGTTCTATAGAAAGGTTATATGCTGTCTCGGGGGCCGACCCTCTCCTTTCCTTGTTCATTACAAACCCAGAATCAGCCACGTGTGCCAGAGCTGCACCTTGTGTGCATCAGCGCCTCCATATCTCCTTACCAGCAGCTGCCAGTTGACCTGGCGGCCACCTTCGCTCCCTGAGTGGGACTATGGCAGCCTCCATGTATTCTACAGAGGGGAGCACTAATGTATCCTAATGCCCGGCCTGAAACTAGAAATGCACTCAGATAAGGGCTGAAACGAAGGAAATGTTGATTCTACACTGTAAACCATCTACTGTGGATTAACTACCACCCGTGTGGCTGAGCCTCTCTCATCGTGTCTCCCCATTTGTCCTCCTCCAGGCGCCCTCGCCATCCTGATCCCAGAGCTCGACCTTGTCATCTCGTTGGTGGGCTCGGTCAGCAGCAGCTTCCTGGCGCTGATCTTCCCGCCCATCCTCCAGATCCTGGCGTTCCACACCGAGGGCCTGTCGCCGCTGGTGGCCGTCAAGAACATCGTCATCAGCCTGGTGGGGCTGGTCGGCTTCCTCACGGGAACCTACATCGCCATCGAGCAGATCATCACCCGCAACGCTCATAAACAGGAAGAGACGTTCTCCTCCTTCATGGTCCAGTGACGGAGTGCAATGACTGTTGGCAGGTGGAACGCGAACCGGGCCAATCACAGGCGGTTTTAGGGCACATTTTTATGTTCTTTTTTGATTCGCTGCAGATGTTTTACTATTAATTATCATGTTTTAGCAGTTTGAAGCTGCCAGTATTCGTGTCATCTGCTACGACGCCGACGTCCCGCGGCGTCCTGTCGTATCCGTCTTACATCACTTACATCTGATCCAAATCCACCGTAGAGCAACGACGTGCTTACAAACGTACCACACTGAATCCTTCTGGTGGGAGATTCAACTTTACAGATGTGATTCATCTTCATGTGTGTTCGTTGTAGTCAAAGAGTCAAACTACCTCACAAACTGGTATCAATTTGGTCTTTGGAAACTTTCCTTTAACATCCACGTTAGACGCTGCTCTGTACTTTTAACCCAAACGGCTTTTCATGTAGAGCTTTCCATCGACCGCCCACCACCCGATTCACGAAACAGGAACATTTTCTTTTGCACTTTGATTTATGCCTTATTCAGTAGAACAGAACCTTCGCTGAAGCAACCGAAATTCAAACACGAGTGTGTTTTTTTTTTAACAAAAGCTGAAAGGAAAAAAAGGGTTGGGTGTCGAAAAGAAAACGTCTCCAACGAATAGAAACCAAGGAGCTCTCGGAGAAAACTCCTTTTTGTTCTCATTTATCAAAAGTATTTTTATCAAAGCCCGTGTGAGGGGTCGGGACCTGGTGTGAAGGAGTGTGAGAGCGTCGCAGGCACCACAGAAGAAGAAATGTCTTATTATCTTCGTAGCATTCAAATATGAAGCGAGCAGCTTGTCAGAGAGACGTCTCCTAAGTTTTATAACAGCCGATATATAAATACAACAATTTGATTTGGACACAAAGTTACTGAACTTCAATTATGTTTTAATCACTGAAATTATTTTAAACACAATAAATGTACAAACTATATTTCCACAAGCAGATAGAAGCATCCCAGTGTTTTCAAGAAATGAATAAAATCAGGCAACATTTGTTGATCGGCCGATGCCAGTTATCTAATAATTGTCCTGGTTCAGAAATCAATCACAACTGATATTGTAATCGTAACTCTGATTGAGAGCAGAGATACAGTTTTATTGATTCTCTGATTTATGAATGCTGTTAGTTTACGGTTCCGCGGCAGCAGGAGACAATAAGATGGTTCTGCCCGAGTCGGACCGGTGATCTCAGACTCATCGTAGCCTCACGATCAGCTGATCAGTTTGTACTCCGGTTGTCTAATTCTGTCTGCTCGGCCCCAAGTGACATTTTCTCAAATTTTAAACTTGATTGATTTTGAGATTATATTGAAAAAATCTTCGGTAAATTGTTTCATAACTTAATGCACTGAGGAAAAGAATCAGAAGGTTAAAGGAAAGAACAACCTGTCACCACATTAGAGCTCCTGCCTGCGTGGGTTTCCACCGGGTACTCCGATTTCGTGAATGCAGGTTATTTGGAGACTCTGTTGACACTGGTTGTCCGTGTCATCAATCCCCGTGATCGACTGGCGACCAGTCCAGGTTGGCTCCGCCCCTCAACCGATGTCAGCTGTGATTGGCTCCAGAGGATTTGATCAGAAGTGGATCAATGACTCCACCTTGTGACCAACCCTACAAAAACATTCAGTCTTAGCTTCACTTCATTCATCTGAGAGCTCTTCATGTTTTTATCTGTTGATTATTTTCTTGTGTGTTAATGTATTTACTAAATTAACGGTTGGATATTTCCAAATAGTTTTTTTTTTTTTTTTATTCCAACAGGATTGAACTGACCTGAGACCTTTTGTTTTGGGGTTAATTGCAGTGGGGGGACGTGACATCACACTGACATGTTGTAATGTATGTAATATAATCCAGATAGAATCACATGCTGTCGGTTGTTGAGAATAATCTCATCGCTCTGTCGACGGCTGGCGAGTCATTAACTGTACAGTTTCTGTGTTTTAGGACTTCTTTTGCTTTTTAATCCTCCAAACACAAACATAAACACAAACAAGTATTTATCAGTGTAACAACTGTGAGCGGTCGGTAGCAGCTGTAGTAGAAACCCGTCAGGTCCACTCGTACACGTCGGTATTAATAACAAGATATCAAATAATCAATGATTTTTATATGTGCTGGAATGAGAAATGTCCCACTGGTCACTTTAGGAAAATGAGGATGATGATGGTGATGATGATGATGTGCAGCTACCCAAAGAAGACAAATTTCACAAATGGTCGAGTAATTAATCTTCTTCATGTGTTCACCTGTGTGCGTCACAAACGTCCAACTCCTCGTCGTCCAGCTGTTTTCTGCAGATTTAACAGGCTGAATTATAAAATGTTTTGGGATTTCTATGTGATAAAAAAATGTTTTAGCACCTTCGTCATATCTTTATTTCCTGCTCAGAATAAAAAGCATTTAAAGCACCTGCAGTGTTTCGGCTCTCATTCTGGACCCGGTGGAACGTCTGTTCCTCGAGGTCAAAGGTCACGGAAACATCCAGAGGTTTAATGACGAGATGCTAAATTAAAGGATCTGTTCAATTATTTGTTTCAAGCCTAAGTACAAAAACAATGAACTGCAAGGTGATGTTGATGTTTCCCTGTCTTGTAGTTGGTCGGGTGGTGTCTCCTTGTTACCCCGGACACCTGATGGTGCTTTACGGCACCAGAAACTACCTCCGAATATTCAGCAGCTACCTGCCACTCCTCAGTGGAACTGTGGAGAGACGACGATCACAAATCACCACCAACCAGCTACGTCGGAGCAGTTTTTTTCGCTTCAAATAATGTTGCAAGTAGTGCGGTACTCTCGCCGCTAACAGGCTTGTGTTACCCTGACCACTGATAGGAAGGATCAGTCTGATGTTCTGTTTGTGGGAGAGAACCAGTTGTAGAACTTGATGTGTGCAGAGTGACGGAGGCAGCAGCCCGAAGTCTCCAGGAGGAGACGACCACCGGTCCCCGAGGTTGATACGCAGCTTCATGAAGCCACAGAGGTTCCAACACCTGCTCCGACCTGTTGGTGACTTCTTTCTTTCTGTCGACTGACTTCCGTTCTGAAGTCCAGGAGCAGCTCAGTCCGTCTTCTTCAGGGATCCACTTTGATTTAAAGGATAAATCTGGTCTCTCCATTATTTGTGGAAATATCATAAAAGTAAAATATGTGAAGTCGCTGTGCAGAATTTAAATCCAATTAAAGAACCTTGGAGCTGCTCTGGCGTCCATCTCTGATCAGTTCTCATTCTCCTCCTCCTCGTCCCTGATGTGCAAATGTCTCTCAACATTCCACTCACAAGCGATCTAATCCTCCTCACCTCCTAATTGATACAAATGAGACGGAGGACAATTAGATTGAGGAGGAAAGAAAAAGGTCCCCAGGAGGTTATTTTCCTCCGTAAAGCTCCGCGTTGCACTCGTGGTTAGCGAACGCTTGATTTTAATTTAACCCCGGCGGCGTCAGGGGAGCCTTTAATGTAGACGGATGTATTCAGACGTCAGCACCAGGCATTTAAGATGTGCTGCTTATTACAGGCCTGCATTTATCTTGGCATTGATTAAGACGACCCTGGAGACACTCAGCCAGGGACGGGCTGTTTGCATGGGGGGTGCATCTCCACCGGTGTTGGAGGGAGGCGATGCAAGCTGGACTCTTCATTCATCATATTCACCCAGAATGAATATTGAATCTTATGTGTTGCACCCGGGGATCCTCAGCTCACTTTTAAAGTCCTGATGGATAAATCAGTGAGTGAATATCGTGGAAAGTGATCGTCTGGTTCGTCTCGACATCTCGATGAACACAAAATGTTTTTACATTCTCATAATAAAAACCAGAAGATTTGGATTTGGGTTCACTGACTGACACAGAGAAGCTTCACTGAGGTGAAACTTCTGATATCTTTCCTGGAAATAAAAACCAAAGAGGACAATCATGTTCTGGGTGTTTTCTGAGCCCTGTTGGAAGGGAGAGACGGTGACACCGACCGGGGTGTCCAACATGTCCCAACGTGTCCCATCCCAGGGGGCCGTGGACATCGCCCTGGATACGTCTCAGACCCCGTCACGCCTCACACCGAGCAGGCAGAGGGCCGGTAGTCCACGCCGGTGATCGACTGACACCAACAAATCTGTAAATCTCTGTATCAAACAGCCGAATCCGACTCAGTAACGGAGTCCTTCAGGTTCTAATCATCAATTAGTCATGACACCACTCCAGATGTGGTCCGCCTGCTTCACCTGCATCTTCCTCCCGTATATTGTTCGGAACATTGTATGATTGAAATGCAGAGTCGCCCCGCTGAAACTTTCCCCTGTAATGATGTTTCCTCACCTGATGCACCCTCAGCTCTCCGCTGAGCCGACGCTCGTGCTGAATGCTGAGTTCGGCTCCCGCTGTTACCTGGAGACGGCCGGGACGGCTTGTTGTGGATGGAGCAGAAATATTCTGTGTTTTGGGGGAACAGGACCACCGTTCATTAAAAGAACAGGGAGATAAGAGGAGCTCCTGTGGACTCCCGTTTCTCATCTCTTGGAAAGCTGTTTTCCATTTCAAACAGGAGGAGAGTTGGGCCGGGTGTGATGTTTATGTCCTCTTTAAGAGGCCGTGAGCGCTGCAGCAATCTCTCTAATTGAAGAGCAGAAAGCTCATTTCATGTTAAAACTGCTGTTTTCTAATTTATGCTGTTCGGAGAGTTTCTCTGTTAAATGATGAACATTCAGCTGTTTTTCTGTGGTTGTAGAATTACTTGAATCCTGTTCATGCAAATTCATGAAATATAAACAATACTTGACTAAAAGTTAAAGTAGTGATCCACTTGTACTGGAAGTACTGCTGGGTTCTGATCATCTGATACCGGCCCTGAAGAAGACCCGCCATGACCCTGAACACCAAACAAAGACTGAAGGAAGCTGTTGGTTCTGTTGTTCCTTCTTCTGTTTTGATGCTTCTTCCTGTTTTATTTTGAAAGTGTGATTCTTGTCTGATGTTTGGTGTTTTACTTCCTGTCTTTTCATGATGTTCTCACCTGTGTCTGGTCTACTAATCAGTGCAGCCTTGGTCCAGATGTCTCCAGGTCTTATTGTCACACCAGGGACCGGCTGATGGTGCTGAAACTTGCCGGCCGTCATGGCAACCACGACAATGGACATCGCTGCAGAAGTAATGACGACGGAGACGATGCAGAGGAGGAACAAAGCCTCAGATGATGATGATGATGATGATGACATGATGGATGAGGGAAAGACCTTTTCTTCTTCCAGCTTTCTTGAGTCCAAAACTTCTGAGTCCGTTGTAGCCGACATCAACCGATGCTTCTTATGTGAAGTAACTTGAATTGACCTGTTGACCCCGCGACCTCTCAGCTTCCACCAGGTGAGCAGCACTTCCTGCAGACCCGAGAACATGTTTGACGCTTTATATCTCTCTGTTGTGGAACGACTGCAAACACTCGTCATCACCCCCCCCCCCCCCCCCCCCCCCCCCCCCCCCCCCCCCCCCCCCCCCCCCCCCCCCC
>CAAKHC010011792.1:9456-26914 GCA_901007825.1 Macroramphosus scolopax
TCCCCCCCCAGACCCCCCCCCCCCCCCCCCGACCCCTGACACAGTGTTCACACTTTCATACGACACTCTTCTTCTTTTAGAGCTGATACAGCCCGACGTCTCGTGTTTCATTGTACTTTACATGACTTTTACGCCGCCTTTGAAGGCATCACATGTCAAGAGTGTGTCCACTTTAAGTCGGCGGTGTTTTTGTAAGTTGCAGCTCCTGATCTCAACATCTTGTAACGTTTACAAAGATGTGAAACATTCTCAGAGAAACGGCGTCAACCGGGGACGAGATGGATGCTTCATCACTTCTGTAATCGACCTCCACAGGCTCCGTATCATCTGGATGAATACGCTGCTTACCAATGATAACACAACAGCCACTAACATGAACACAACGTCAGCCTGTATGATGAAGCCAACTGATATCAGACCACTTCAAGCCTGTTGGTTTGTGTAATCAAACCACTGAGCATCACCACTGTATTCACCCTTGGTAACGTTACATTATTGCAGTTGAATCCTTCTGTATTTTGGAGTGCGCTGAGTAACTCAACCAGTTTTTAAAAAGCCTGCTGAATGATTTTCACACAGAGAACAGAGATGATCTGATAGCGACGTCTGCCCGGCATACAAACACTCACTCACAGCAGCGCGGTTTGAATAAAGGAAAGCTGAGGCTTGAAAAACAACTGGCGGGGTCCTTTTCACTCTTTGAGGCTCGAGAGCCGCTGAAGAGCTACTTGACTTGGACGTCTGCGCGGCACTTGTTACATGTATGTGATCTTTGCTTTGCAGATGGAGCCGGTGCACTCGGAGGAAATCTTTCACAGGGGAAAGAGAAGTGCCACCCTTGGCCAAGCCGCCTCTTGTTTGCTGAACAACAGATTGCATCCCACATGGTTCTGTGCAGGGGAGACTGCCTCAGCTTTTTAACCGGCAGCTGCTCCGTGTTCTCCTTGTTTGATCCCCGGCATGGCGTCATTTTTCTTTCTATTATGTTACCAAACTGCGATATGGCGGCTCTAACACAACATGGCATCGGGGCTGTTCGCCGAAAAAAAAATCTCAAATGCCACCAATTTGGAGCAGTGAGTCACAGGTCAGATCATGTTGCAAAACACACAGAGCCATGCGAGGCTCTTCTGTGGGCCAGCGGCTCAGGAGGAATGAAAAAAAAAACTGCTTTGAAGATGATTCCAAGCGAAATCTGTGCCAGTTAAGGCTCCTTTGAAAGCGGGCGTGCAGCGTGTCACTGCCAAAATATTAGAGCGTGAGGGTGAGTTTACAGATTCTGTTTTCACATGTCAAAAGAAGTGGGGTAGGAAATAGAAATGACCGTGTTTGTTAGGGAAGAGGAGATGAGGACATTTTAAAGGAGGCAGACTGACAAATTAATTTAGGGCACCGTAATGTGATGAACCACAGCCTGTCAATCACTGCGGCCCCTCCCCCCCTGTGGAAGTAAACCCTCTCCACAGTCCATCACAGATCTATATCTGATAATTACTGTCATTATCAATCTTTATTTATCACTCAATTAATCATTTGGGAAACAAATTAGTGACAAATGACAGAGATGTCATCTCCTGTTTCGTACTAAATATACATTTCACTTTTATGTAAGTGCAGCTGCAACTTTCCCTTTTTATTTTTTTATTTGGGGGGGGGGGCAGTTGCTGTGTCTTTTAGCTAATCAATAAATGAACTACTGAGTGCAGCTCCTGTTACACAGGACACATGATCAGATCTTCTCTGGGGAATATTCAAAACCACAATCATGCTTTAAAACAGGAATAACAACTGTCTTTAGCTCATTAAGATTAAAACATCTGTCCCAGATGTGTGGACAGAGAGAGGAGTGATAAGCATCCCTCTGGGGGCCATGCAGTTTAAAATACACACATTAACCCCCACAACTGACATCAGAATCTGTCAGGACGTATAAACGAAGAATAAATGTGGTTAATGAATATTTATGATAAAAAAAAAACTATATTTGTATTTTTGCTTTTGCATCTATAACAGTACTTTATTATTACAGAGAGGAAGCGTATTGAAAGTGCTTGTTATCATAGTAAAACCCAGTCAGCTCCCGCAGTAACAGAAGTAGATCAACATACCAGCTCCTGCTTCAGTCGTCTCAGGCACGCGTCCATGTTTTTGGATTCGGGTTCTTGTTCCATCTTTCTTTCTTTCTTTCTTTCCTTTTCTTTTTTTAAAAAACAGGGATTCAGATGAACTGCGTCGTCAGTCGATGCTCCAACATGACTCTGAAAGCTTCCTCAGGACATGGATGTGAAAGCAGCGCCGCCGTGCAGAGCAGCGAACGTGTAAACAGAGATGCGCAAACCGTGTTGAGGAATCCGCGCAGCTCGCGGAGGCGCAAATTATTAAACAACAATATTAATACTAAGAGTGAAAAAACCTCCGGATGACGTAAATGTGTTTCATAAAATAGATGTTGTCTTTCTCGTGGCGGACCGTGTGTGCGTCTCCTCGGTGCTGCTGACTATCTGAGTGTGTGTTGCTGCCTCTCCTGTGTTTCCATTCAAGAGGAGCGCTTACGTTGCCCGTCGAGTTTCCTCCAATGAGCGGGACTCCCCGAGCAGATCACTCAGCCCCCGGATGAGAAGGTGTTCAATCATTTACCGGAGGAGGGAACAGCTCGGAGTGATTCCACATCAGGACACATTCGCACACATGGAGTTAACATTGATGGAGACCTGAATATTCGCACACACAGGATAACCTTTATAATGTTTTTGTACAATAATATCTATCAGTATAATACTGCATGAACATGTTTCTCAGCACCTCTCCAGGTAAATTAAAGGTACATTTTGTCTGAACACCCTGTTAATATTTCCCACTCCAAACCAACAGGGTGCGATGTTGGGCTGTCCACCCTTATTGTGAGACAGAAGGAAATGCTAACTTCCTTGAGCATGAGGCGGAGGGTGAAACTGTCCAATCACACCCTCACTATGTTCATGAGCTTTGGGTAGTGGCTGAACTAACAAGGTCGCTGTGGCCGACTCTGGCGGCTGGTCTGGGCCGGTGCTCCCTCATGCTGCTACATTATGGAACATAATGGGCTTCGTGAATTGTTCCATTTTCTCCGACATCCTCGGGTGAAGAGCTCCGGATCGGAGATTAGATCAGAGTAGATCCATGGTACCTTCATGACACACTGTCGCCTCTTAATGTACTGTAATTATGAGACAGGATCATCCTAGAGCTAGCTCGTTAGCATTTACACTAATTCTACTTTAGCTATGATATCTAATGTTAGTCAGGTTGACAACCTTACAATTTAAGAAAATCTAATGTCTTTCCCATAACATTGACATTAATGTAGTTTAGGTCCTGCAGCCGCAGTGGGCCGGAGGAGGAAGTCCAAGGAGGATGTGTCTCAAAGAAACCATATGTGTCATGAAATGAGCCATAGGGACTATTTCCTGGCCACCTTCTCTGGTGCGAAAGAGAGGAAACACCTGAACCTCGGGGCTTTTGTTGTGTGGGACTCGGATTTCATACTTTCTTAGCAGCGGAAGGAAGAGTTGTGTGTGCAAGGCAGACAATTTAGAAGTGGTTGATCACTCCCTCAATGGATGTTTTTGAAAGGTTGAAGAGTATGAGACATGTTCTGCTTCAATACACGATGTTTGCACTGGAAAATATCTTAAATATTACCAACAGGACGCAGAGGAGGACTGGATAGTGAACTTTAATCAGTAAGAGTCACGTTGGTTCAGTGTGTTGCCGTCGAAGAACCTTCGTTGACAGTCAGAGAACTTGGTGCCGGCGTGCTTTGTCCCTCCGAATGTCATCTGGAAGTTCTAACACGGGGGCTGATGGCGGTGATCCATCCCAGATGGACGGACGGATGCGGAGAGGGGAAAAAGAAGATCCAACTCAGATCCCAAAAGTAATAAAACAGGGCAAATGTTTAATTCATTTCGGCATAACTTCTTAGTCTCCTCATGCTGTTTCCCTTCCTTTGGTAGTTTCAGTGCACATGATGAAAACAATTAAAGTAGGTCCGCAATCAACACTTGTTTATCTCATGTATCTGTTGATTATTTCCTCCTGAATATTCATCGGTCATGAAGGAATGTGTGTCAGTTTCCCAGAGCCCATGTTGGCACCTTCTCACAGCTTCTTTTGATCAGCAGACCGAACCCAGAAGATATTCAATCTATCTATTACTGTTATATAAAAATAGATAAACTAAAGACGATCTGCAACCAAACAATATCGATGCTTCTGACTGATGAATGATTTAAACTGGAAATGCACTCGAAGAGGTTTCACCAAATCCAATATATTTAGATGTAACCATCTCCAGCAAGCTGATAATAAATCAAATTTTTCTGTAAGGTTCTGCATGTGATTTACGTTTGCGATCACCTGGACAGCCTAATTTTACAGACATTTAAAGGAGTGTTCAGTGGATAAACCCATGTGAGTATATATTGAATCAGTCAACACACACTGATGACACAAGGGCTTGTAAAAGGATCAGCGAGCTGAATTGAGAGGCTGCTTCACAACTTGGCATCATATCATCCTAAATGTGACCCTGACCAGCAGCTGCTTCTTGTAGCAGGCGTCCGCTTCCTCTCAGCTGTCAGGATGAAGACACGTGATAAGGAAACGTCTCCCCTCCATCACTCGGCGATGCAACACGTGCAACAGCAGCAACTGTCTGACGATCCATCACCGCAGACAGAAAGTATAATCACCTTTTTATGTGACTCAGTGTTACGACTTGTTTGGTTGCCGTGACGTTCGGGTGTTCGAGCAACAAACCAGCAAGCGGAGGCGAAACATGATTGCACTTGCAGTGGATCCCACTCTGTATGACGCTCGTGCTGTGTTTGCATTGTAGTCACGCAGACACGCACACACGCACACACCTACACACCCACACAGACAAACTGCTCCAGCTACGTCCTGTCTGGGCGTAATCAAGATTAATCCAAGACGATGAAACAGACTTTATTATTGCACTCTGATTCTTCTGTTTCCCATCCAGACAATCCTGTTAATCACTTCTCCTTTATGAGCCAGCGGTTTGGTTAATAATTAATAATAATAATCCTTACACTTGTATAGCGCTTTTCTAGATACTCAAAGCGCTTTACAATCACATTTACACCCTATCACCCATACATACCGGTGATGGTAACTACATTGTAGCACAGCTGCCCTGGGGCAGACTGACAGAAGCGTGGCAACCAATGTGTGCGCAACGGCCCCTCTGACCAACACCAAGCATTCACTCACAGTCATACTCATTCATACTCATTCACACTGCATGTTTCTGGGAGGTGGGAGGAAACCGGAGTGCCCGGAGGAAACCCACGCGGCCACGGGGAGAACATGCAAATTCAATTTAATAAATAAAAACATGATGTATTCTTCTATGAACAGCTGCTTGGTCAACAGCTTATTACCTCAAAATATCCTAACGAGTTTGCAAAGAAAAGTCTAAATAGACAAGATCAAACATGCTGTACGTGTGAGCTGAGAGGTGATCGTGACTTGAGGATGAATCAAGTCTGTTCAAAGAGAACATAAATTATGCACTTGGTGTTTTATTGGACTTTCTGTACATGTGTGGTTGGTTATGTGGTCGTATTATGTCACTTCTCTGTTGTGGTGAGAGCAAGTGAACGCGATGACAAGATCTCATGTTTTAAATTTTTGGGAAGCGTGCTGATGAATCTCAGATGATTCGACGTCTCATAAAACTTCAGATCAGTCGCGGTGATGTCATTCTGTCTGTCACTGCCCCCGAAGCTCGTAACCACAAGGAAGTGATGTAACGTCAAACACCTGGCGGATTGAGAGTTTCGCCCTCTGGCTCGTCCATCTGGATGTTAGCATTGTTTCTAACAATTGGGGTGGGCACCCCAACTTTCAGGGGATATGTTGCCCCCTAGTGGTTTGGAGTGTTAAATATGGAGCACTAGTTCGTTAAGATTGGTTACAAATTACACCTTTAAAGTCTGTTTTTAAAAGGTTTCATCAGACTTTGCATAACAATATTAACATTTGACTGTTCAATAAGAGAGGGACCTAATGAAACTATATGTTTGGAAGATACACACTAAGCTTTTATTTCCCCAAATAAACAAGCATTAAACTTTGTCTGTCTGCATCTTCTGTGTGTGTTTATAATGCTTTCCTGTTCTCTGCCTTTCTTGTAATGTAATTATAGTTATTGTGTCTCTGTCATCACACTATTATAACAGATGAAACATGAGCTGAATGAACCCACGAGAGCCACACGGCGGATAATGTTTTTAATCCACTGTAGATGTGATTGAATCATTAGTTTCTACAAGGTAAACAGTGATCACACATATGATTGACTGTAATAACTGAGGTTGGACAATTCCTACAGTGTGTCTGTATGTTGTAATTATCTGTAGCCGTCCTCTGGTATAAACATGTCTTGTTACAGTTTATCTCTTCTAAACAGAGAAGAGTTTTACTGTCCCTCTCAAAGATGTGAGTGCACTGACATCTAGTGTTCATGAGGCGTCACTGCAGGATTATCTAACACTGGCAAAGCCCTGGCACAGTGGGGCAGCAGTTTATCAGGCACTAGAAATGTAATATCATGATGCATTTACATATTTCAATACAGAAAAAGACATCCGGTTTAGAGTCCAACACTGTCCCAATGAGACGTCCCCACGTTGTTCCTGGAACATCTTATATAGACGCCCACTGACATTAATGAGGACGTTACACAGTGATGTCAGATAAACACGTCACACCTGATCAATCATGTTTAACACTAACTTTAGATTTTTATGGTCTTCACGATGTCTGAAAGATAATTTCCTTCCTCGCAGCATCAGTCCCCCTGCAACCCCCTCAAGGACCCCCGGGGGCCCCCTTGAGAACAACTGGTAGAATACAGAAATAGTATGTGCTCAAAAAAAATTTGCTTTTTTCAAAATACAATATATAATATATAATACAATTATTTATTATTGGTACAGGAGGGGGGATGTTTCTCTAGAATATTTGGTTTGAATTGAAATGTTGATTCATTATAGTGTTCAAAATGAATTATATATGTTACTGTAGCAGTTGACTTGAAGATGATACGTATTGAAATGTTTGTTTATTGCTCTGTTTTTTCAAAATTGCACATTAAAGAGGACTCCTGATGGAAAATCTCTGGACAGCGAGTCAATTTACATTTTGAAGTCTGTGAATATTTTTGAGCCACTTTTCTCACAGCTCAGTGCTTTCAAATTCACCTGTGAATTTTTGAAATTCACATATATTGAAATATACTGGGTGGCGACAGGCGAGAGAAGAGAAACGACACCTGACTGTTGTGGCAGATTTTAATTTTCATCTGAGTCCTGTTATAACAAACAAACTGACAGATTATTGCATACACAGCGAACGGACAGAAAAGCTCAATTCAAAAGGATAAAAAGAGAAGTAGCAACACAAACAGCAATGCCAAGACTTTTAAGAAAGTGACCATCATAAAGTCCATCATAAAACAACGACACGTCATCCTCAGAGCCACACCGTTGAACGTCAGAGCGGTTCTTTCTCTAAAAACATGAAGCATGATGATCTATGATGCTGCAAAGAGGCTCGACAGGCGGTACCAGAGATTCAGATCATTAACCCCACGACTCAGCAGACGCTCCGGATTCAGCAGGAAAAAAGTCAGAAGAAAAATGATGTAAAGGGTTTGTCATTTTTTCATTAGCAGCATTAAAAGGTGCCACTGTTTCACTGTTCTTAGAGAAGATGGAACAAGTTTGGCACGATACTTTCACTTCCAATCACAAGGTTCACTGACAGGCAACACAACTCCACTTGGTACTGAAAACACATGAAGGTAAAATCAGACTTCTACTAAAGCAGAACAAATAAACCCAAAGACAAACAAATACTTTGATTTGATACGGATAAACATATCACACCTGACAAATAGTCAGAATATATTCTGAACATCAGGCATCAGCTTCAAATGAGCCGCGATGTGATGAAGATAGTATAAAATTAAATATTCCCACAGGATTAAGGCCATAGATCTGACTCCCTTAAATAATCTGTTCACTCCTGTGTCAGAATCCATCTATGTTTCATTGAATACAATAATTATTTCATAATACAATCTATAATCTATACGTCTTTCCACTGAATCTCTCAGGCTTCATGTGCAGCCGTTTCCTCCATGTTGACTAATTTAAACTAATTTAAATGTGTCCGCCTCCATGACGAGTGAGGAACTCATCAGCTGATGAAGATCATGTGATGGACAATAACTACGAGCTCTTCTGTCATCAGTAAATATTGTCTGTCACTTGTACTTGGGCACTTTCAGAACTCCTTCAGAATGTAGATTATCTTCATTAATTTAAACCTGCTTGGAACCGTCACTATTGAATACATTAATTAAAACACCACCCTTGTATAATATCTATAATATCTTTTAAGTGGCAGTTAAACTTGGTACATGAAACCAACACAAGATGAAACAAGAATTCGAGCCAAAACAGACTTCATGATCATTTAGTATTTGCATATTTTCCCTCCTCTCCTTCCTGAACCTTCCAAGCACTCAGCTGTGTGAGCAGCTGGACGCAGCGGAGGGAAGTTCTGATCCTGAACAGGTGTTTGTGGTTGATTGGACGCGTTGGAACCGACGCTAGTGGTTGAAAAATGAACATCTACAGCTGCAGCAAATTTGCCAACTTGTTGACTTGTGACGTGTGTGTGTGTGTAATTGTGATGTCACACACCTGCAGGACTTGGTGCGACCTTTTATTAACCCCGTCATGAGGAGCACCTGTGTAGTGAACATGACTTTTAATCAGCGTTTAGATGTTCCACACCTGTGCAGGTGATGGATCATCTTCCTCCCCAGCAGTCCTCTAAACAAATATTGGAGAGAAGTAAAGTTTGTGAGGAAACAGAACAAGTATCAGGTGTTATTGAAACACATTTAAATGGCTGCAAAAACAATCCTGTTTCAGTATTTGCTAAAACTACAGTTATTAAAAGGAAAACGTGCTGTGATGCCATTTTTTTAAACCCTATTTCTTCAAATGAAGAGGTCATAAATCATCATTGGTCCTCTTAACTGGTCTGTTCTTGCAGTAGGAAAATCATAAATTAATGCAGGACTCGTCTATTTGGGCTTCGAGGTTCGAACCATCAGATCGTCTTTTCTCATCTCTGCATTGACGTCCTGCAGACCTGTCGACTCCCTGCAGTCAACGCTCAGACAAGTGGAACATGACGGAATTAAAAAGCACAATTTGGCTTGAGTTTTTGTCCCGATGAAGATGTAACAGAAGAAAAAAGCAAAGACTCCCACAGAAATTAATTGTACATCACACCCACGTTCAAATGATGAAAAAAAAACTCCTTTAAAATTCTTTTTTTTTTCTCCTTCAAAATATTTAAGACAAAAACACGTGACACAAATTCAAGTAACCACGAGCAACACTTTTCTTCATCTTACTTCAAATACATTAAAATTCAACAAAAAACAATTTTTCCTTATTTCTCTGTGAACGTATTTAACATCTTCTGGGAGTTTGTTGTGAGTCGCAGTCGCATCGCGTGCTAAACACGGTCGATCTCTCCAGAGCGCTCGCTGTTAAACATCTGTACTGCTGTTTGAAGCTATTAGAAAAGCAGCAGTTCCGTCCGTATCTAACATGACACGACAAGTCGCTTCACATATTTACACGTCGTCTACCTCAGTAATGTCTCCACACATCATCTGTCTTCTCTACAAACTTCCCCCGGAGCACCGCTCCTGTTGAGCGTGTGAGACGGGTGACACGGTGCGTCCGTCAAGGTAAGCTGCGTCTGTTTCCTCCTCTTCCTCGCTCTCCTCCCGCTGAGCTGATTTACATACGTCGGGCAGAAAGTCACAGAGCCGAGACTTTGACGATGTTGCTGCCGGCTGAGCTCGCTGTTGTCTGGATGCTCGGGGCCGCGGGGGGGCCCGGGGGCGGCGGCGGCCTCCTGAGCGGGGGTCCGTGGAGGCCGTCGCCGTCGGGCGTCAACGCAGGGGGCGTCGGGAGGCTGATGATCGCCGTGGTGATCCGGCCGCCTTTGCAGTTGATCCTGCCGCTGTCGTCTGTTTTCAGATTGAGGTTTAACCGACTGGGAGAGGAGACAGAGGCAGAAAGATCTTATTATACACAGTGAAATATATATAAACACATACATGCACTGTTTGATCTCCTGAACCCAAATGAACCCTTGTGGATGACTCTGCTTGGCTGCTTGTGATTCCTTTTAGAACTAATTATGGCCGACTGTGCTTCAGACGTTTTGTTCTCTTGGATGAAATGAACATTTCTTCAAGCCATCTGTGACACGCCGAGATAATTCAACAGATCTGTATCCCTCTTTCTCATCGTGCCTCCTTCTGACACACTTAAGAAACACTCAACAATTACAAACTCTTCTGGAAAATCATGTTCTTATGGATTCTTCACCACAACCTTCTATGGAGGAGAGATAATCCCAAATTATTCCAGAATATAGCTACTCCTTCCCCCTTCACAAAGTTCCTACAGTTCAGGTAACCACAGGGGTATTAAATCACGCCTGACTGTTTCACCTGGCGGCGTGTGACGGCGGGTCTCCACACTGGATGTGGATGGCACTGAGCTCCTGCAGGGGGCCCTGGTGTGACGGGATGGGGTGGGCGGGGGGCAGGCTGGCGTTGGGCAGCGGAGTGTCTCTCTTCGCCCTGCGGCTACAGCAGGTACCCGTGGTGCTGTCGTGGCTGGATATAGAGAGGCTGCACGGGGGGTAGCTCGGCAGCGTCATCTCCAGACAGTTCTGTTCGTATATCTGCTCCTCCACGAATTCGTGAGCCTGGAGGAAGAGCAGAGCGACGACAGCAGGAGAGGAGAGAGGAAACAGACAGAGGACGTCCATGAAAGACAAACTCAAGATGCCTGAAGAGCTGAGCTGCACCACTGAGCCGGAGATAAAAATCATCAATGGTGGTAAAAAGTCATTCACAAACACATGCAGATTAAAATAATGACTGACGAGACATTCAGAGTCACTGCAGCTCCCAGAATTAAACAATCTGAGTGTGTGCAGAGAGAATTAACTACCTTCTTCATAGTTTAGTGCAGAGGAAGGAATATATCAAGATGCAACCCTTTGTTTTCAAGCTCATTAATATTGGTATCCTATAAATGTACAGATATAGAAACAGGTAGTTGACAGGAAGCTACAAGTGTTGCTTGGCGTGTGCACCCACGGTGGTTTTCTCCAGACAGTGCAGCAGATGGTGGTGTTGGCTCTCCAGCAGAGAGCCGGTCTTTGGCAGCTTCTGCTCATCCGCCTCTGTGCCCTGTTTAACACACACACACACACACACACACACACAGTTGATAAGTGATAACCAAAGTCACGGAACCTGGAGTTCCCGGTGCAGCGATGACTCAGTCTGATGAACCCTCGGTAATGAAAACTCAGTGCCGTGATGCCTTCCTTCCGCCTCCCGCGGTCCCTTTTTTTTTTGTTTAAAGCTCAACTATCTCGCCCCGCGCTTGTTAAATCCTTTCTCGTTTTCCGCTCTGAGCATGAAGCCAACGGCTCTTGTTGTTTGCTATCTAATTATTTCCCAGCCAATTAGCCGGAGAAGAGACGGCGCCGCGTCCCTGCTCGCTGTGAATTGATGTCTCAGCCTCTGGTCAGCGTAGACAAAGTTGTTTGTAAAACAATTTACACTATTTTGCACCTTTTTTTTTTTCTTTTTAATTTAGATACTTTGTTAATCCGAGAGAGGATTAAGACTCATGGAAACACAAACAAACAGAGCAGAATGGGGTTCGGCGCCTTGTGCAAGGGCACTCAAGCCGTGGATGCTGAGGGAAATGGGACGCGTCCTGCTGCTGCAGGGGATTGAACCAGCAACCTTTGAGCACCAAGCCCACTTCTCATTGACAACTCACATCACATATCAGTTATCTTGTGACATCTGTGAGCAAAACAATTTCCCTCCCAGTTGAACTATTAATATTTTAATTCTAAAACTGTGCTGTCGCCGGCTTTTCGTGCTCACAACAATTATTGAAAGAGGCACCGCGGAGCCTCCCTGGATGCTCCAGGAAGATCAGCAGCGGTTTGATGTGTGATGCCTCGGAAAGAGGACGACAGACAGCAGAGCCGAGGAAAAAGAGAAACAGAAAACTTATGGAACCGTTTTTCTGGTGCTTCACCAAAGGGGACTTTCAAGGGGGGTTTTCAAAGCTCAGAATTCAATATAGCTCAGACTGAAAGTAAACACGATTGCCAAATAACATGAAAACCGAAAACAATTTAATTCTCTCCCCACAGCGACCAATATTACTCAAAAGGATTTGGGGGGGAGGCGATCCAGCCCAAGGACTCTCATTCAGATTCAGAACAAGAATAGAGCCGTGATGATGTGGGAAGGAGAACACTGCACCTCAATGATGTCTGCATGTTTGGTATCGCCCTCCGGGACCGGCTGTTGCAGAGGCAAGATCCTATAGAGGCCTGTATTAAGGTTCAATCACGGGGGTTCTTTTGTATTGTTTAATGCAAAATATTCATAAATGAGGGGAAAAGTAAATGTGAAGATGAGCTGAAGTGTGAGCAAGAATTCCTGCATCATCAGTCGCGGTTTATATAATCTGATATCTCTGTGATGGAACAGATATCATGATACAACTCATAATTAATTCAAAATAACTATAACATGCTTCATCACATTTGATTATTGTTCTGCTTGTCTTTGGAACAAAAGAGGCCTCGTTTGTTCTCATCTCGGGTTGATTCAGACGCCTCCTCCTGCTCCGTCAATCTCGTCCATGTCTGCCCAAATCACATCATCTTGCAGGCTGCATGATTTGTGATATTCACTCCGTGATAGTGCACGAGTACCGAGAACCCTCGTTCGCTGCAAATGGCAATTGTTCCGATGCCTCTTCATCCCTTTGCAAAGCTCTGATTGGCTCGGTTGTTTATCAAACCGGGAAACTTTATGACCAAAAAAACATATTCAAATGGCAAAAAAAGAAATCAGAGGTTTGGAATTACAGTCGACTCGACATTGATGGAAGCAAAGTGGACGAAACTGTGAGGCATCCAGAAGAACTTTACAATCACTACATCACCATCTATGACAATGAGCCTGTGATACGGGTAACAAACAAATCTAATCCATCTATGACAGAACCAGTCATTTCATCCCTTTCACTCCCGTCGCCGCTGACTGACAGCGGTGACACCACCGTAATTTGAGGCTCCGGGACTCTGGCAGCCTCATCACAGACCCGCGGAGGGACGGAGATCCAGTCCACTCACAGGTGGCATTTATATGATAATGCTAACCACTTCCAGACACCCATGAGCTTTCACACGGGACTCGATTAGATCTAAACGGGTTTCAGTGACCGTCTGAAAGGTGTGTCACTCAAAGAAAGTCGAGAAGGCGATTCATGCTCGCATTAAACATATTTGGTGACCAATGAAAGGAAAGATGATGGCTTCTGTAAAAAAGTAGAAAGCTGATTGATGTCTAAAAGTGGACATTACAGGAATGACATGTATATTAAAGGAACAGTTAACAATTTTAGAAAGACGCTTCAACCCTACCGAGGGTACAACTCTCATGTCTGCACAGTAAATATGATATTAGAGCCAGGAGGCAATAACAGGGATCTACGCTGATTTAAAAACATGTCCACAGGTTCTTAGCTGTATACGTGGAACTAACCTAAATATTAGCGAAAGCCTGAGCGAGAACCTGAGCATGTCCATGCCCCAATATGACACAGATAACTTGCACATGCACGAGAGACGGTCGACCCTCTTGGACAGCTGCAGATGCGTGAAGCGAGTCCAATGCTTAACTCAGCAAAGGAAAACTGGTTGAACTAAATTAAATTTTCATGATATGATAAAGCTGGCAATCATCAGCAGTGCAATGCATTTTCAGTTGGTTTATGAAAGGCAGACAGACGGATGGATTGACTGCCTCTCAGAGGGGAATTGAGGTTTTGTCGCGGCAATCCACATAAATCACAAAGCAGACATACATTACAAAAGTCCACAATGACCTAAGTAAACACTCACTTGCCAACTTATTGGTCTTCCAGTTTCTCTGTTCTGAGATCAGCAGTGAACTTCAGCAGCCATAAACTGTATACAAAACTGGAAAAGCCTTTCCTGGTGTGAAAAGTGAAGCCAGCGTGGAAGTTGAATACCTTCAACGGACACCAGGGGGCGACTTCACTAGTTGCAAGTCAGACTTCTCAGTTGATCTGTTCCTTCGGTGAACATTTTCCTGATGTGTTTTTGGTCTTAGGTGCTAGTTTTAAGTCTTCAGTACTCTTCCAACTGCAACTCATGGCTGGAATCTTATTAAAACGACATATTTTATCGTCACCTCAAAACAATGCAGTTGGACATCCTGGCTGCATGCACCTGTCGAACATACAGTTCGGTTATACTGTGAGAACAGTTATTCAAGTGCAAAGCTAAATTGGACGAATACCCATTTATTGCAGGATACACACTTGCTACAGCGAGTAATTGGTTATCGGGAAAAGACTAACGGCAGCCGAGAGCCAGCAGAGGCTCCACCTTCATGGCTGACATGAGGACGTTTTCATGTCTTCTCCACTAACTCTTAGAAAGAAAGTGAAGAAGTCTATTTTCCAAACAACATCAAATTATCCCAAAAAGTTTATTCAAAATATTTTTATGCATATCGTAGTAATCACTGCAGCTGTCTATATATCCGGAGCAGGGAGGGAATATCTTTTCTCTTTGTAGTGTCCCAAACTGTCTCCTGGTTCATCGCTGCACTTTTAAAGTTACAGACACTTCCTGCTGCTTCTTTCAATCCACGAACCATTTAATTATCGGGAGGAGCAGCAAGCCGGTAAAGTAAAAACAACCTCTGTTGTCTGAGGTTTACAGCCTCGCAGACACGGATTAAGTCAAATCTTGGACTGAAAGACAACTGAGGGAAGTAATCCTCCCCCTCACGGAGGATTATTGGGATACTGTAACTCCTCTGTTATCATCGCTGCGCTGTGTAACCATGAGAATGTAATGACTCCGACTTCTCCTCCTCTTTTACAGACTGAAATTGTTCTGTGGTTAATTATGGAGGTAATTGTCATTTTGTGTGCGTGTGTGTGTGTGCTCTGCAGATGTGGAATTGCAGCTGTTGAGTCAGTGGAATGTTGCCTGACAATAACAGTATCATTAACATCTCTCACTGCTATCTGACGTCATTTTAACAGCGACATTTAAAGTCACTTCCCTTGTAATCATCAGAGCGTCTTTGATGTCGGTGATTCTGAGTGTTTTGAGGGTCAGAGGTCGTTCTCACCGTCAGCTCCAGCAGCTCGTTCAGCAGTCCGTTGCGCTTGCTCATGAAGAAGGCGTTGGCGCTGCCGGACTTGGCTATTCTTATCCTGGACAGTCTGGCTTTCTGGGCGTGGGAAGAAGAGAGAGGTCACAGCATCAGACAGTGTTGGTGGGAGGTTGTAGAAGACGACTAATGCCGTGTTTATTAAAGAGAATCTGCCGACTCAAGCTCAGGAGTAAATCTTTGTAGCTACTACAACCCGACTTTATTTGTTTCTAAAGCAGGTTTCATGCTGTACAACTGATATCTATATAGATCCTCTTCAGCTAAGAACATGCGACCACCTGCAGTCTCTGCATTACTCGATAAGGTCGAGTACACAGTCTGCATTTAAATACTTCCCAGAGGTGTTGGATGGTTTTAAGAGCATCATCATGTTGATACAGAGAGGAACACACAAGAGTAAGAAGGAGAAGCTTCTTTGCCATGCTCAGCTGAGATCAGGAAAAGGTAAATACGATGCATTGGTGCAAGAGACGAAGAGTTCAGGAGGAGAAGCTTCACACTTGTCCTGCACGTTCCCAGTTGATGCTCTTCTCTTAAGGTCCATGTGGTCAGTTTTAGTGTTGCACTGAAGCTGCACGGGAGTTTTTTTATTCAGCATTTTCATTGGTGAATTTAATATATCAGTTGTCTGATGCTCGTGCAGTATTTCATATTGATACCTTAATTTTGAGTTTAAGGTTTTTATTATTATTGTGGACCAGGGAGACTAACAACATCTTTATGGAAGCTAATACGAATAATAATAATAAAAAAAGAACCTGCAATTTCTCTTCAGTCTGAAGATTACAATCCCTCAAATGGATCATTTTAACTATCAGATTTAAACCTTGAGGAATAAACCTCCTAAATAACTGCTGAAACTACCACCAACACCAACATGAGCCGAGCCTGCGTGCTGATGTAGCCTGTCAGTGATTCCAACACTGAGCTAATGGATGCTTTACTACATTAGTGCCGATCCCGCCCTCGGGGAGGCTGAGGAGTTTGCAACAATGCACCTGTCCGCTGAATATAAAAACGGCTCCGTTCCAACGCTGCCTGCAAACAGTTATTAGTTTATTCCACTCTCGGCGTTAAAAGGATGAAAGGTCGTTCTTCAGTTAAACACTCAAACATCCTCCTTTGTGTCTACAGAGAGGTGTAGTGGAAAGGGTGAGTGAGTTAACTCCTCCAGGAGATAGATTTGATAACGTAAAAGAGCATCGGGGCGTAGAGAGAGACAGACGGTGAGCGAGAGAGAAATTCTATCGGAGTGGAATTTCTTAAAATGAAGAGGATATTAGGACGACTCTGTAGGATGTGAAGCCGCCTCGGCGTCGCCTGGACACGTGAGGCTTTTTAGAGATTCCTGCAACGTTGTCCCGCTGCTCTTTCTCTCCCGGATAAATGCATTTCAGACACAGAAGGTAGACAGAGCAATACCCGCCGCCCTGACGGGCATCACAAGTAATGGAATTAGTTTATGGCGCTTTTTGAAATTGTCCACCAGACTGCAGATACCTGTGAAGCTGTGAGGAAAACTGGAAGCCCAGATGAAGTAATGTTTTTCCACGTACGTGGACGGCATGTGAAAATTGGAGAGAAAGAGGAATAATACAGTAAGAAGAGCAGAGAGAGTGTTGACTGCTTCTTCATACAAAGCCTCAGTTAGAGAGGATGAATCTGACAGCGAGTGTGCGGTCTTGTGCCGCCTTCTCTTATTGATCAAAGGGATTTACTGACAGGGAAGAATATGAAAGAAAAACTAACTAAGATGTGAGTGCGAGAGCGCTGCAGCTGGTCGGCCTGACGGGCGTCCTGTCTTCTCTGACTGAGGCCTGATGGTCTAGTGGGAAACCTTCAGGCTGATCGGGAGCTGATGAAATCCTCAGTTTTCGTAGCGTCAGGTGGGTACGACCATGTCACGGGCGGGAGAAGTCGTAGCTGAGGAAGATGAGAACATTGATACCACCCTCATTCAGTCGACACGAAGCTGGAGACAGTAGGCGGTTTCACTTAGCTTATCATGAAGAAGGAATCTAC
>CAAKHC010011818.1:0-14253 GCA_901007825.1 Macroramphosus scolopax
GGGGGGGGGGGGGGGGGGGGGGGGGGGGGGGGGGGGGGGGGCTATACAGTGCTGATTCTCCTGCTCTACGACAAGATGAAAGAGACAAATAACATCAGTCACGGAGCAGCTATCACGGGTACTGTGAAGTGGAAATCGCAGGATGGAGCCAGCTCCAAAATAGAAGCCTGTTTTTGTTAGTTCCTTCCATCCTCTTAGAGACGCTGTTTACAGACGCGACCGTCGCTTTTTGTCGGCTTCCTCCCAATCAAAAAGGCACTCGAAACCCTTGATCTGATGTTTCACTCACACATGTTTGTCTTTGATCCGTTTGATAAATGCCACATTGTGAGGGGGGGAAATTGTCACAATCCAAATAACAAGTGACGAGATGAAAAAAAAAAAAAAAAAAAAAACAGGAATATTGCGGCGCTGGAAGCGGTGGAATTGAACTAAGTGGGCCGGGGACGCAGAACAATCCTCTAATGGCAGCGACAGAAGCCTCCTGCTTAAACAGGGAAATCATGTTCTCTCACTTTCCACGTAAACGCACTAACTTGCCGCCGCTGTCGAAGGACAGGAGGATACTCATAGAAATTCAGCACGCAAACGAAATGAATAATCACAGATCAGATTCAGATTGGAGAGTTTCTACACGGGGCCTGCTGGTGAATACTTAGTGACTCCGGGATGCCACGGCTGATTGGTAGCGCGGCTGCAGGGCGGAGGCCTGTGTGCGTCTCTACTTAATTAACAGGGTAAATAAAACAGGCTTGTGAAAATAGGGGTTAAGATTCTATCAGTGAGATTACTCAGCCGTGAGACCACAGGAAGAGAGATCGTCACAAGCTTATGGTGATTTCACCAAATAATTAGTCTCAGCTAAGGCCCTCTATACACAGCGATGATTGCCTCGGCGCACACACACACACACACACACACACACACACACACACAGCCCGCACGACTCACCAACGCATCAGCGGCTCACGTCAGAATACCAGTTGATGAAACGGGGAAAGTTAAGTGTGAAGGAGGCACTGCAGGGGAGTGTGTGACATACCGTTCGCCGGCTGCGACGAGCTAACAGACGCGGCGAGATGTGTCTGTGTTACTGTTTCCGACCCCCACTGACTATCATCGACCTGCCTGCAGGTGATGTTTATAATCATAATTGTATCAGGACGTCGGTGTTTCCCTCCTCGCGGGAAGTGAGGGGCTCTAATGCGGCGACTGTGCTGGGAATGAAGAGAGGTCGGCGTATCCTTTGAGCCGGGACAAAGGGCGGGACCTACCTTCAGGTGTTGATCTATGCTCTTGACTGCTTTAAAAAAACCCTGAATTGTATAGGGAGGTTGGGCTGTCTGAGATAAATTGAAAGGCTGTCTCTCCTCAGGTTCCCCATAGTGTGCGGTGCTGGAGAGAAATGGCCTTGTCAGCGGCATAAATCAAGCCCAGCTGTGCAGCGCAGACCCGGGACGCCGAAACCTGCCGGTGCAGCTTCTCAGATGTCTGCTTTATGCAGCATTATGAAGAAAGGAATGCACGTTCTGTTGACTTGTGAAGATGTGAACATCTAGGTTAGAAGTCAACGTGGGAGCACAAAGCAGGTTTGTTGTTGTTCTTCTTCTTTTTGTCCAAAAACCCAAATTGGCTGACGCCGGTGGAACGAGGGACGTCTCGGCTTTTACTTTTGACATATCTCTGATACAGGTGTAATAGATATTGATTTTTTTAGCTCTGCTCAGACCTGCCGCACGGATCATTAACTGCAAAGAATGATCAGAGCATTTATTTGAATTAGGGTTGATAAAATGTTAGGAGAACCGCTCAGTAGAACCCGGCGAGGCTCAACAGCAGCACTTATTCCAGCCTCCAAAATGACCATTGACATAAATCATCGCCTCTCAAATAGAATCGATAAAACCTGAACATTCCGCCCCTCATGAAGGGAGGATTTATCGCAGAGCTGTTGTTTTATGCTTCGGACTAAACACGTCATTGGTTTTAAAGTCGTGGCCGTGGACATAAACCGTCTGGAGATGGACGCCGTCGGTCGCGTCCTGGTGCCTTCAAGTGCACGTCAAATGTGTCGGACAGACGGTTTCCGTCATTTTAAGGTGGTTCTTCCCACACTGATGTGGTCTTCATTTACTAAGAAAACCAGTAATAAGAAGAGTTAAATACGGTCGGGAGACAAGACAGAGCATGATCATCTTTAAATGCCTCGTAGCCAAACGCAGGAATCACTGCTCAGTATTACAAGTTATCAGGCAGCTTGATTGCAGATTACTCCGACAGACAGAGCTGCACGGAGCCACCGTAGCATGCAGACAATTACTATCAGTCTACCCGTGTAGAAAATGCCCATCTGACGGGGATCTTCCGAGACTGCCTTTGTGGCCGCTGTTGCAGGGAGCTCCTGCTTTAATGATTAAGAATCATTGACACAAAATAAGCCCCTTATTGTCCGAGGCAAGAACCAGCGAGTGGAAGCAAGAGTCGAGTAAATTGTAGGCAATATTTGAAATGACTTTCCTTTAGTTCGCAGTGTATTAACACTTGTCTCCGGGGCACAGGGCAGCATTCTTTGGCTGTATCTTTGCTCTGTTAACAACAGAACCAGAGGACAGAGGTGTGTGTGTGTGTGTGTGTGTGTGTTGGGGGTGCTTACTCTATGAAATGCAAACTACTCCTAATACTGCTCCACTGTGTATTACCATAATGTAAGCAGGGAAACAGCAAGCTGGTTTTGTATTCATGCACTCTCTGTTTGAATGGATCATCCAATATTCAAACTGTAAGGTGATAATAAGCGTCAATATGCTTAATGTTGACATGAATCAGATTTAAATGTGCGTCACGTTTCGGTATCTGGTCTCCCACTTCAAGAATAAAAGGGAGGGAACTGCCCATGACCCCAGAATGTCCCCAGGCATGAAAATATTAACTTGTTATCAGTAGAAAAAGAAGAGAACAAACACTCGGCATCTTACGCTTACCGTCTGAGGACGTCGGTGCAAATGAATCGTCTCACAATAACTGTTGTTTGGAAAGTGTGCATTTTTTATAAGAAGGTGTCTTAATGAAGCAGGCTGAATGAGGACGTCCTAATTCCCGCAAGTGGAACATGCTGTGATTGTGTTGGTAATTGCGTTGCGAGGGGAAGAGAGTTTATCGGCCGGGGCCACGGAGGGGTTCGTGTATGTGCTTCCAGAGGATTCCTTTAATCACAAATTGCCCTCCTGCTTTTTACTCCCTTCCAGTAGATATTCATCTGTTCTCGTGTGCTGAGGTATCCCTCCAGGAATAAAGAGCACACACATGTTCCACATGAAATTGTCAGAGGAAGCAAGATGGATTACTCATGCTGCGCTAGCAGATTCACACTTTGAAAAATGATATCGGCCACAGTCTCCCAGATAAAAATAATCCCGGGCGAGCTGCGCGTTGGATGTTGGACAGGTTCTGACCTAATCTCAGCAAACATCTCAGGATTCACTTTATCTCGGGTCGGAGATTGATTAGAGTTTAGAAAGTCAGCAGCAGATTCTTCGCAGAAACAAGTTTTGACCCCCAACGTCAGCAATAAGAAGGAAGAAAATAACAGTAATTAAGAAAATGGTGCAGATAAATGGAATTTATGGAACTGCATAATCTGTATGGTCCAAAGGGATATAATGGCTGGGAGGTGAGCTGATCAATAATCATGTTGATGGTATCCAACAACAAAGTCAATTAATGTGTTCAGGGATTTGTGATAATCTTTATAAGGATCGAGGTCCATTCAAGTTCAGACTCCCTAAAAACACTTCCCTGACATTTAGATTGCCTGAGTGCAGTTTCTCTCTGCTCCGGTTTAAAGCGGTTGCTTGCACAGATTTCATGAGCTCCAGTTTCAGCCTTTCTTCTTGCAGTCCCGCTGCGTCTGAAACATCAGCGAACGGCTGGATATATTTTTTGCAAAAAGAAATATGGCAGAATTTTCTTCCATTTAATGAAAATGAAAATCTTCTGTAATAGAATTTGGCTCCTTAAAGCAGTCAGAGGTAATCTGCAACCATGGCAACATAAAGCACTCAGTGGTGTGTTGATTCTGCACTGACGTGGCTGAGACCAGGTTAAACCTTCACTGGCACTTTGAAAGGGAATAAAGAGATGTAAGCTAAGTGTTAGCGACTCTTGCAAGCAAAACTCACAAGTCAACTCCAGTAATCTGCCTCCAGAACTAAGACAGCCACACTAGAGATGTGTGGTCCTGGTCTGGACTCGGTCTCCACCCCTCAAAGTCTCTATGCACTCTGGTCTTGGTAATAATTTGGTCTTGACTCAAACATTATCTACACTCTACAAGTTTGGTGAAAATTAAACTGGTAGTTTTTTGTGTATTCCTGCTCAGAGACAAACAGGCGGACAAACGAGGGCCGACGAAAACATCACCTCTCCGGCCGAGGTAATAAATCCCAGAGTTGCAGCCAGGCAGGAGAGGATGAGCACGATTATATGGGCAACCGCCAATAAGAGACATCTTAAGAAGAGGCTGCAACACATACTTGTCATTGCATTAGTGGGAGAATTTGACAAAGTTATCACAAAAAAACTTTTGTGTTGTTGTGATTTTCTTATGTGAGGACAACAAAGCAGGTATTATAATTTATAGTCAAACATTCTCAGTGTTGCTATGCTACATATAATATAAGACTACAGTGTTGAACTTACGCTGCTCTGGTTTATCACGGTGCTGACGACCAGCAGGCTTTGCCCCTACATGTAATGTAGTAATAAAGTAATGCACATACATTGTTTTATACCATTTGGAAACTGAAATTGTAGCGTGCTTAACAGCAAATGTATTGCTTTGCAAAGTCAAACTACACTTTCTTAAAGATCCGATTTAATCAACATTATTCAGGTCTTAAAATGACTATTTGCTATAGACAAGCTGCTTAAAATGACAATTGCAGCAGACATTGTTCATGTTTTTGAAACAGCTGGTCACTGATTTCAGACAGAAGAAGCTTCTGGTTTTAGGCTGGTAAACATCTATTTTGTAAATTGAATTGACAACTGTTGCAACAGCTGAACTAATTCAGTTAATGCAAAAAAAAAGTATTTTACAAAGGAGTAGTAATCTGCAATAATTGTTCAATGAAATGCTGCTTTGACTCGGGAGTAAGAAGTATAAGACGTCACTTCCTACTGGATTAAACGTGTTTGTTAGCCATGCAACTCTGCAGTTTACGCTGTAGTAAACATACGGTCTAATCCTGCCTAACACTTCTGCGACCCCAACACTTTATGGACTGTCGCCCCTACCGTGACCTCGTGGAAACACTTTTCAAATCCAAAAAAAAGAGTCTGCTGTGCCGAGTTACAGTTGCTAAGCTACCGTAGCTAATCTTCTAATTTACAGCCTTCTAGAAACAAGGCCTTTAATCTACCCTCGCTAGATGACAGCAAGCAGTGTGAGGATCATGGGCTACTTGTTTATCTAATACTAATGCATCTGATGATCACAGCGTGTCAAACATGTGGTCGAGTCTCCGCGCTTAATCAAACTAATGGTTCTTATTAATCTGCAGTGACGTGATGTCGGACACCGAGAGGCACAAAAGCTTCTGTTATGAAATCTTGGAATATTACAATATGTGATATTAAACAATAATCAAGCCATGTTGTACTTTCATTTTCAAATTAGTTGTAATAAAGATGTGAAGATGAGATACCCTGCTGAATGAATACAATGAGTGATGGCTGAAATGAGTCAGAAATAATGGTCTTTTTTTTAGGACCTGAGCTCTGTCAACCGAGGTTCAAACACACCAATGAGATTAGATTTGCCCTCTGAGCAGCTCTAACTCTGAGACGTGTCTGGATAAATAAAACATCGAGTGTGCCACACAGATGTGCATGCTAGCAGACAACCTCCGAACAGCGTTGTGTGTCTGCAGCCTGCAGGATCAGCGAGGCACTAATCCTCAGTTTGCTCCATCCTCACACAACGGGGACCGCCGTGGCATATGGCTGCAGTCAAGGTGGAGCGGTGTGGGCAAAATGAAAAGCACCAATCAGCCGTCCACAGTAGCTTATTGTGGTTATAAAAACCTTTCTTCAAGGCCAAGTAATGAAATGAGTCCTTCTGGGCACGCAGGCCTTCAGCGCTGAGGCCTGGCACGGCTCACTTACTCCGCTAACCTCCGAAGAGAGTCAGAGCTCCTCTTCCCGAGCAGATGTTCATTTGGACTCAAATGAGGAAATTAGAGACCTGATTCGGGGAAAAATGGGAAGTGACATTTAAACATGATAAACAATGTTTGGAGCGTGCGGCGCCGGAATGAATAGACGGCTGCGGCAGCGGCGAGCCGCCCGTTCACACGGATCGTTTCATCACCGCCGTTATTAATACACCTGTTTCCACGCGGAGCTTATTAATTCCAAGTGTTCATAAAATTAAGCCCCGAGACATTTGATGAGACTCTTATTAAAATCTCATTGAAACAGAACAAAGCCATCGTGGGAAGAGAGCGAGATCGGGTGCGATAAGTAAATTAATGCAAAGTTCGCTGCTCTGCCTCTTCCGCAGTTTTGCAGTTCTCCTGACACTGATTCTTTCTGGAGCGCGTCTGGCAGAGCAGATGGGCCTATAAATGGAGATCACTCCGTGAGACATCTCTTCATTTACGTGACAGTCATGCTTATTTTCTCTGCCAATGTAGGAGGGACGTCTGGTGCAAGAGGGACAGTGCACCTTTGGGTCACGGCGACAGATAGAATCCTGCCAACCCAGTTAGAGCGAGTGCTGCTCTCTCTTAAGACTAATAGACTAATCAACATCCAGGCCACATCCAGATACCCTCCAGTATCTTCTCACTTTCTCCCGGTGAGCTCCTCCAACACGTGTCATCTTAAGCTGCACCTCCATCGCCGACATTAACAGACACCACTTAAAGCTATTAACACACCTAGCAGATTATTTTTGAAATTGCTCGAGGCACAAAATGTGTCAGAGAACATCCTGCAAAAGTGATTTTCCCCCCCTGCTCACTGACTCATGCGCCGCAGTCGCCTTCCAACGTATGTGTCAATATTTTGGCAAAAGTAAAAAGCTAAAGTGAAGCTACCTTAAATTGCATATCTGAGCTCAATTTGTCATAAAAACAGGATATTCAGGCCAATATTCCAAACGGTGTTCAATTCATCAAAGTAAATTGCCCAGTCTTTGAAACCACCGGCCCATTAGTGTGTCAACCTGCGACAAGGGAAAGTATCCTGTGGACGAAATATAGACTAACGATTAAATCTAAAGCTCCAATAATAAAGGCTGTTGGTTGTTCTTCAAGACTCATTTTGGTTTCACTGTTTCATACAGATTCACACAACAGATAGTAAAGAAATATAACCTATTCATACATCAGTCTCCTGGTGGGCAATAGCCTTGACTTGCTTAATAACTGGACGCTAGCGCATTTAACTCTTTTGATATATCAGTAGATAGACTACCGCACTACTTGCAACACTATTCGAAGGGACCAGTTGTCGCAGGTCGGACGCAGCGACGTCAAACAGTGACAGCAGCCGTCGCAGGTCAGTGTCGGGACTTGTTGTCTCTCCATCTGCACTCAGACGCGTCGTATTTAATTCAGTTAGCATTATACTGACTATGCTGAGTGATTAGCATCAGCTAAAGATCTTGCCCTTCTCTTTTTATCTTATTAGCGTCCTCCGTCAGCCTCACGTCAGGTCTTTCGACCTCTGCCGTGACATCTACACTATCTGCAGCTATTCTCCGGTGCAGTAAAGCATACAAATATAGACGTTGGGCACATTTTTCCAGATCGCCATTATCCTCCTCTATATATTCTGCTACGTTCTCTGTAAAAGCAGGAAACCCTCATCTCATTCTGCAGAAGACCGTTTGGCACACGTTCTCCGCGGGTCTGGCCGATGAAGCCAAACATGTCTGCCATCTGGCCACGGGCGTAAATATTTCTAGTCCTCATCCTGCTAATTGCAGTGTTTTCTGTAACTCGTGGCCTTCCTGTTGGAAGGAGGAGTGATTCACTCGTGCATGGAGGATACAGTTTGTTTATATTGAGCTGCAATGGAGAAGGAGGCAGTGTGGATTTAGACGCTTTAAACCGCTGATAAGGGGAATGTTTTTCCAATAAGATTAGCGTCATGTCTTATCATTTCATGACCAGACCCACCAATGAAGGCTATCACTGACCAAGCAGGCTCCAATTAAATTCCTGAGTGACAATTAGTATTTTATCTTTAGGTTTTACTTCTATATCAAGACCTTTTTTTTTTTAATGCAAATTTCACATGGCGGCTCGATCCTTTCGGGGTGTGTAGCATCGTTCGTTTGTGTTTCTTTCCACGTGCTGTGCGACTGTACATCTGTGCTTGTTTGAAACCGCTAATCTGGGGTAGAAAGGAGCTGATAAAACTTTGAGCAGATGTTGCCTTGGCAACAAGCCTCATGTACTCACCTTGCTCAAAGATGTCACTCAAATTGTTCCACTCCGTTTGCCACGGCTCATCACGGCACGTTCAAACGCGTCACCGCTACAATAGGTGGTAATTATTAGCAGTTCCTGGTTTTTAAAAATCATCGGAGTGACAAATACGAGGCAAATGAAACAAACGTACTGTTATTATATCACCTTCTGAAAGACATCAATAAGCACAGAGGTTCCACAGCTGATTACCGAAGGACACGGTGTCAAATAAATCACCACAACACCTTCGGCACTACTTCCAGCACACACAGAGAGCGATGGCTGCCTCCCATGTAAGTCACAGATCATCAGAGCAGACAGTTTCACACACTGACAGCAGCGGCTCCTCAGTGTTTAACAGATCTGCCGCCGGTTCAGGTGAACGGGAAGCGAGTCGGTCCGGCTCCGGCCGTCTTTCATGTGTGCTATTAAAAGCATGTTATGTAGTCATTTGATATGCAATATAATAACATATAAGTGCTTTTGATGTGTCGTCTGACTCGCAACGGGAAGCCAATCATCCATCATCAGTCGTTTTTCGCCGGGCTGCAGTTTACCAGGTGCACTCGCCAGGACTAAACTCTGCTTCCACAGAGCTGTAATTAGCAGCAGGGTCAATATTTACCTTTTAAAGCGACATGACGATAATTTTTACCCTGGAGCATTTCGCACCGCATCGCCTGCCTCCCTTCGGTGGATGCATGACCCGTGAGGGATATGCATACTGAGTGGTATCGCCATGGGTAACCGGGCCGTGCTGAATCCCTTGCTGCACACCAGCTTCTTGAGAAGGTGAAGTGGGACACGGCAGAAAATGAAACAATAAGCTATAGTTTAATCTAATATTGAAAATCGATAGAACATCATGACCTCTTCATTTGAAATAAAGCACACTGCAAGGCAACATGTAGTCTGGTTACAGATACAAGCTGCTGCAAAAATAAAAGCGGGGGGGGGGGATTTGTCCCAGCCACACCCAAAGCATTTTAATACCTCCCTTCAGGGGTAAACACCTTCTTCAAAGGATTGAAAGATCCAGCACAAATATTTGCATGACTGCCAAAGCCGATGGAGATAAATACTCAAGGTCTCGAAACATGTTGTTTAATGCAAGAGGAGAGGAGGGGGGGGGCAACATCGGGACGTCAGCACATCCCGCGGCGGCTCGTGAGAGGACAGTTGATTGAGTGTGTCTGATGTGAGCGGCCTAACAAACTTGAATCTTCTCGCTCGTGACATATTGAAATGGCGTGTTTTGCAGGCTGCCCTCGGTGGCTGACACGGCCTACTTGCACACTCATGAGCAGGACCCGCACTGCTCTGCACTCTCAGCTGCTTTGTTCCAGCTGATGTCATCTAAACCGCGTCCCTGTAGGGTTGTCTGGGGTAGATAAGACGTCCCCTCCCTCCCCTGGTCTCCTGCAGAAAAAAAAGGGGGACTGCTGCTATGAAGATGGATTACCCAGCTGGTGACACTAGTTCTCTGTCTGCCGAAGCCACTGTGGAGGGCTAACGCAATTAAGGCAATTAATCTTCAACAAAAGGGGGTTCAGAGCTCCCTCTTCTGATTCACACCTTCCTGTGCAGGTGCTAAGACATGCACGAGTGCAAAAGGCTGCACAATTCTTTTATAAATAGTACCTGGAAATGAACACATCACTCACAGCTGATGTGTGGAACCGGGATGTCGTTCGGGCCATTGTGAGTTCCGAAAAAAAACAAAAGAAGATTGGGGGAAATATAACGGTCGTCCTGAAGGACTGACGGCTTTAAACAGATGCTAAACATTTTAACTGCGTGCCACGCATGGTTTAAAGGCTGCGGCATGTGTTTTCAAGATCTGCCAAAGGTTGTTCCGTTTCCTAGTGGGCCATAAAGTCAGGCAGCGTGGCGAAACATTTCCTTTTAATGTTATACATCTGCTGCTTCTCAATCGTGAACTCTAGATCTCTCTTGTTTCCGAAGTAGCAACACAGGTGGTCAAATATGTAGCGTGAAGACAGCGTGAAGTACGTTCATTATAACTAATAATTTGTTCTAAAGGACGAAGTGACGCCATTAAATTTAAATTACTGGTTTAAAATAGTCAAGATTAATTTATTATTTGCGCTTAAATTATTTAAATCGTTCATTATTTATCAAAGCAGTTGGTCAATGTGTAATTCATAGTTGGGAATAATTGATGACACTAACACAGTGATGGAACTCCGGGAACACAAAGCATCTCGTTAGCGTCGGTACGATCGCACTCATCGCTTCTTGAGAACGTCACGTAATGTCCCTTTAAAGATAAAAGGGAAATCGGTGTTGAGCGGTGAGTCGGTCCAGGTGGCGTGACGCTGCGGCGTGTGGCGGAGGTGTCACAGGGTGAGTGAAGGGCACCAGCAGCGAAACCACTATGCAAATTCTCTGCCTCTTTGTTTGACAAGCAACAACACTGCTTTGTGTGTATGCAAAGCCTGGCAAGACACTGTGCACACAGCCCTGCTGTCAGAGCGGAGTCATGCTAGACTGGTGACACCCAATGGGTGACCCCTGTGTGCGATGAGGTTGCTGAGCCAGATTTCATCCTCGACAGACACACACACACAAACACCTCGGAAAGTTATCACATGTAGCACACGTCACATCTCAGGGGTCAAACGTGGCAGGACGCCATGATCTCCCTCTGTTAGTCAGAAACTTGCCTCGGAAAGTTTCCTCGTCTGATTCCTGGAGCCGTTATCATCCCCGCTGAGGTGAAAACTACCTGATTAGCACTTTGAATCTACTCAGCAGATGGTCTGTTTGGCCCCCACGAAAGATAAAACACAGCAAACCCCATTAACCGGGAGTGAGGCGGCGTGCTGCTTCGCTCTTTATTGTTCGGAGAGTTTTTCCCCCACATCTGAGGACTGCATCAAAACCTCTCCGTGGACGTACAGTGATAAACCAGAGCACGGTAACTCTTACAGTGCTTCTCAATTAGCTCGTTGTTTGAGAGATTAGGAGGACGTGAAATGGATTTTCTTTATGGAGAAAAAAGTAATGCAATTTTCTGATAATGTCCTGTGTTGACCCACAGCGGTGATGACTAACCACACACACACACACACTCACACACACATCGGTTCGCGTTGTGAAGCATCTGTGTGATAATGTACATTAATACGGCCTCCAGGGATCTGCTCCTGGCTGCAACCAATGCCGGGAGTACACGAGGAGACCAGCAGTCCTCGCAGTGGGTTAAAAGGAGAAGGAGATTTGTGAGTAAAGTGTTACCTGTTACTTTCTCTGAGTGGCTCGCTGCCCTTCCGCCACGAGATAACACCCCAAGGAGACATCTTGGGTTTGCACTCGATGAGCACATCTCCTCCTATCTTTGCCAGCGTCTGGCTCCTCAGTTGGTTGTGAGAGAAATCTGGGGCAACAGCTGACACAAGAGCAGAATATTAAAGCCTGTATTTGTCAGAACCTCACATGGCTTTTCTGCAAATAATATCGGATTTATTTGTCTGAAAAAAGATGTTTTACTGCTCATTTATGAATACGAAACAAATCAAAGACACTAAATCACATTTTTATAAACTGAATGATCAGTCACGTGAGATCAAAAGATAAGTTGGAAAAAATGAATTGATGTTGTTGAATTGAACCTTCGCTAAGCCCCTCCCCTGTCGCCACTGTCCAATCCTACGTTAGCAACCGTAACTATGCACGGGAGGGGGCGGGGCATAGCAATGAGTCAAATAATCACTTAACTGAGAACATGACTTGCAAAGTTCGATTGCGTCAGAATCAGAATAAAGTTTGTCCAAAGGTGTGTGTGTGTGCTTGGGCATCACAATATGACTGTATGGTAATGTTTATAATTTGAAAGGTCGTTGAACTCTTTGTAATCTGGTATCACAGTTGAACTTGTTCATGTCGCTTCTTTTGTTGTCGGAGGAAGTTCCTCCTCTCACACATCCGTCCTCTTTCGGACGCCATGATTCTTTGTCCTGTCCTTTCCACATTGTAGTTCATCATCGCCTGTCTCTGCTCTCCGTCTCTGACAGTAGACATGATCTTCTCTTGGAGCAGGTTGTGTTATAACCTGGTTTCCTGCGGTGTTGTGTTAGTAATCCGCCGGTGTGAGACTGCTCAGAGTGTGTCGGCGAGCGGCACCAGGTGACAGCGGGGACTCTCCCCTGGGCTCAGCTCTGTGGTTTCGACTCAAGGTTGTCTCAGGGGCAAGATTTAAGGTAATTAAACAATTTGAGCAGCCTCTTTAGAATGTTAATTATCCGCCTTACTCTGCTCTACATGAAGTTGTTGGTGTGTTTGTGAGTATGTTTCTTCTGCAGAATCGTTGTGTTCTTGTCTCGATGCTCGAAGCTACGATGACTGAGAGGACCTCGTACTTCACTGTAACACAGGGCAACAGGCTGCATGACAATATCCAATTTTTAATGCCAGATATTAATTGTGCATTTCTGACATGACCACTTGCAGCTGCTGCAGTCGTCCTTGTTCATTAGGGGACAGAACGAGGAGACTTCACCTCCCTGTCTCAGAGCGCCACAGTAATCCAATTGAGTTTATTTATATACACATTGAATAATTTCACACTTGAACTGAAACCCTGACAAACACCTCTTCTTCTTCTCCTTCTTCGTCACCAATATTAACAGCACACACATTTTTCAAATAGATTTATTCAACTGATGAGACATTTGGCCCCCTATGACCTGATGTAGACGGCCGCCCCTCTGAAATCAGTCTAACAACGACTACCTCCACGTCCGTGTTAGTTAAACAGTGACTGGTATTTACAGGGTCGGTGGTGCATCATTTTAGGTGGAAGACAATTTGATTGTTAAGTCAAGACGGAGTGGTTGTCACATAAACCAGGCGTTCATTTATTCACAGTGCTGCAGGATAATTTACCTTGACACCGGCTCAAAAAGACGCCACATTAGTTGCTGGGATCAGATTCTTCCCGCGACGTCTATGAATGAAGGAAATGAGCAATTTGCTCCAGATGTCAGACGCTATCCTGACTGTAATAAGATATTGAACAGTTTTTGAAAACGGCACTGCTGCATTTGAACATTTCATTTGTGCTGCTTTCTGGACCAAAAGCTTTCATCTGTTGGAGAGATTTAGTCGCCGAGGTGAATTGGAGATAAACGGGGGTTTAAATAGTTTCTACACATATCGGTTCTTTTATATCACACTGACTTGATTTGTACATCCACCACGGTTGATGTGAATAACGGCCTTCTCAATACCTTTGTAGGTGCCTACAAGGACGGCTGGGCTGTTTAGTTAGTGTTTTATTCTTAATAAAACAATCTGTCAGCAGGTCTTTGCATCCTGCAGCAGTCAGACTCTGTAACCATCACTGGTCCCAGTAAACACACAAGGACTCACTGTTCAATATCTGACTTACCTATTGACATGTAACATCACTGCTCTTAATATTTACTGCAATACTGTGTGTACTGTACAAGGTGCAATACCTCTATGTGCAACACTTAACTTATCCATTACATGTAATATCACTTACCTCTGCAACACTGCAGCTTCTATGTAGCTTATTTATTCTATCAGTTGGACATATCACTTACTGATTAGTTCTTATTTCTGATGATTATCTTATCTTATCTTATCTTATCTTATCTTATCTTATCTTATCTTATCTTATCTTATCTTATCTTATCTTATCTTATCTTTGCATTTTAGGTTTTAACAGTCTCCTGTTTTTGCTTTATAATGTTAGTTTACCTGCTTGCAGTCTCTAGGGGGGGGG
>CAAKHC010011819.1:0-14245 GCA_901007825.1 Macroramphosus scolopax
ATGTGATGTAGCGCCCTGACGAGACACTGATAAGTGAGATGTTGTGTAATAACGTATATTTCTCAAAGAATATTTGAAAGTATAAGTACAAAAGTTGTATAATCTTTTTCCCCTAATTTATTATTCCAGTTTGTTTTACATCTCCTGTAGGATAATAAACTATTTAAAACTGCTCAGTAGAAGTCAGTAGTTTAGTTATCTGAGTGTTGATCGTCAGAGTTCTTGTTGACACTCGTCTCATCTCTCTGCTGGTTTCTATTTCGTCAAATATTTAGCTGTATCGTAATGATTCTTGAAACATTAACAGCTGTTCAGAAATCTAAAATAGACACACACTGTGACATCATCGCAGCCTCGTCACTGCTGATAACTTCTCTCTTTTCCAAATGTGCGTCCCATCAGGTGCTTACGGTGGAGGAGATGATGCCCCACCTGCAGGAGGTGAGTGGCACCGTCACTAAGAACCTGTTCCTGAAGGACAAGAAGAAGAAAGGTCTGTGGCTGGTGTCGGCTCGCCACGACCGCCAGGTGAGCTCACGCCTTGATCGCACAGGTCCTGCCTGGGCTGCTTGTCCAACCAATCCCATGATCCTCTCTGTTGCTCTGCAGGTCAACCTCAACGACCTCGCCAAGAAGCTCGGTGTCGGCAGTGGCAACATGCGCTTCGCAGATGAGGCGGCCATGTTGGAAAAACTCAAGGTAGGAACTGGTTCCGTTCAGAAAGATCCAGAACAAACCGGCTGCGGCGCTTTGACCTGAACAACATGGAACACGTCTGCAGAGATGAAAGTGCTGCTTACGTTTCCTACTGTGAAGCGGTTTGGAATGCATCCTCTCTGGTGTCCAGGATCTCTGTCTGAACACGGCTGCCCGTACAAACACTTTCTGCGTACAGAGAGAATCTATTCCTAGTCGTTTGGAGCGACTGATGACCTCTCAATGAGTCTGTTTATCTTTCAATTGTCTGAGTCATTTAATGTCAGAAAATGTGCACCTGTCTCCTCAGGTGGGTCAGGGCTGTGCCACGGCGTTGGCGCTGCTTTTCGACAAGGACCAGAGTGTGAAATTGGTCCTGGACCGGGACCTGGTGGAAGGAGGCCACCAAATGGTCTACTTCCACCCGATGACCAACGCCGCATCCATGGGGCTCCGACCCGACGACCTGCTGCGCTTCCTCAAGGACACGGGACACCAACCCATCCTGGAGAGCTTTGAGTAAGCTGGACCTGGACCTGGACTGGGACCTGGTCCTGGACCTGGACCTGGACCTGGACCTGGTCCTGGACCTGGTCCTGGTCCTGGTCCTGGACCTGGTCCTGGACCTGGACCTGGACCTGGACCTGGTCCTGGACCTGGACCTGGACCTGGACCGGCACAGCCTGCAGAGGACAATGTTTAATGATGCCGCAGCAAAGAACCTGCAGAGATGCGAGGAGAAAGGAACATGTGACGCTTCAGAGATGAGATGAGATGATGGTAAACAATGCGTCCGACCTTCATCGTGTGAGGAGGAAAGTGTTTATAGGAGTTTTAAAGTTCTTGTTTACCGTGTGTTTGTCCCGTCTGTGACCCAGGAACAATCACATGTGGTTATTAAAGGACCGGTTTGTCTGTTTTACATGTTTGATTCATCCTGTCAGTTTTTGCTTCTGCAGACCTGAAACTTCTCCGCAGTCTGGTCTCATCGAAGGACGTGACACAACCATGTCGGGTGTTGTGGTGACGTCTCTGTTGGTTTCAGCGTGTCATGTCGCGACAGCTGTTGTGTTTATACGCAGATGAAACATGAGAGAATCTTATAAAGGCAGCAGAACCATCACCGGACGTCACGTTGAAGCCGATTGAGTTCCAAATAAGATTTCTCCGTTCACATGACCTCACCGTCGTGGTGGTACTGTGATGTAATGTCACAAAGGATGACCTTTAACCTTTGAATCACCACGTTTCCTGAAGCTTGTCGACATTCTTCCAGCCTGGATGTCTTTTGAACCAGATGTCAATCAATCAATGAAGACCAGGATGACGCGTCACATTCTCAGTCTTCTAGTTTGTATCATCTACCAGGTTCCTCAGTTTGGGACTCAGGTCAAGATGATGCTCGTCGTTCCTCCTCTTCATCAAACAATCTGAAGGTAAAGTTTACTTATATCTCCAACTTCTCACTCAAAATGGGTCAACAGCAACACAAAGGTAGTTTCAGTGTCCGAACCTCGTCCTGATCAGGTCAGGTATTGATCCAGCAGTAGTAGAGATCATGGTAGTATACTACAGCAGTACATGGTAGTACTGCAGTACTATTGACAGAGTTCCTGAGGATCAGCAGCTTTCAAATGTTTGACAACTTTAGGACTTTAGTTCCTCAGTTCCTGGATATGGGTGCAATCCACTGCACCGATGACATCAGGGAAGCTGTAACAAAAATAATGACTGATCAAATTAGAAACTGATGATGGCAAGTTGAAATTGATGTTACCTGCAATCTAGTAGAACTCCTGCTTGATGTAGAGGGTCTTCTGTGGCCAGGGAAGGTGATGAATATGTGCACAAGGGACTTCAGGTGAAGTCTGAAGCAGTAGAAGGTCAAATCTGATTGGAGTTTCATCCTGATCCTGCTCTGGAAACATCTTACATACAGTCAGTAAACGAGGAGGCCTCTCAGGAAGCGTCGGACTCTGTGAAGAATGTCGGCTGCTTTCTAAATTGGTTCATTGTTTCAGAGAATTTCTGTTGTAACAGAAAAGACGAAGGTCAGATTCCCTGAAACATCAATCTGTACTTCTGTTACAAAGTTCAGTGAAACATTTAGCCCCTTTCCTTTGCTGACCTAAAGCAGTGTCTTTGATGAGAATCGGGACATGAAACAAAGAAACGCTCTGCACGAACATAAAACACAACACAAAGCAAAGCAAACCCCCTGCGATGGTCAGCGCATGGTCAGCTCTGGTCAGCTCTGGTCTCCCGCCACCAGCATTCTCTACAGACCTGTTAAACCGAATCCATCTCAGGTTCTACCCACTTTACTGCACCGCCAAGGCCTCGTTTGTCTGTTATTGTGTTTCTTATTCGGGAAGTTAAAATCTTCAAACCAAACTCTCCTTCTGTGAGACCGGCTGGTCCGTTGTGATGCTTCTCATCCCAACACGCCAGCAATTAACCAACGCATGTGATGAATATCAGTTCAAACACTCAACATTGTAAATGCTGCCTTGATATATGATTTAATTTCATGTCCATTCAGGGACTTCGTGTGATGGAGCGTCAAACAAAAGGTAGAAATATTACAGATCAAGTCAACAAGTGGCTGTTTTCTGGACGCTGCCTCTTTAAGAGATCCAGGAAGTGCATGTCAGCAGGGGCGGGGCCTCCTGGTTCAGGGGCGGCGACTTTTCCGAGGAAACAGGTGTGTGTGCTGACAGGGATGATGTCATTGTATGCCTGAGTCACCTGGGAGCCAGCTGGGAGGACAGAGAGACGAAGAGGAGGCAACAAGCTGGCATCATCACTCCTCTTCCTCTTCCTGAGGAGGCGTCTGCGTGAGGAAGGAGAGCCAGCAGAGGAGCAGATGGAGAGGACTCATCTGAACACTGCAGTTTGTGAAAGTAAGAGACACTGAGGGGTGAACGAGGGAGAGAGAGAATGTTGACTTGCACCAAGTTCCATTTAAAATCTGCACGTATGTTCAGCAGCTCCTGCAGAAGTTAGTTTGCAGTTGAAGGTGACACAGCTGGACATGATTTCACTGTAAATGTTCGTCTTCAGTTGTAATTCAGAGTTAGGATTTATTTTTAATGATTTATTATTAATGAAGACCAGAAGACAAAAGGTTGAACTTCATTTATTTAGTGTCAGGAAACAGTTTGAATGGAAACAAACACAGAAACATTTCGTTCTGCAGGGTGATAACAGCTCACACATCCTGGTTCTGTGACTGAACAGCTGACCTGATCTTTTCTATCACGGCAGTTTCTTGTTCCACATGTTGAATAAAGAGGTTAAAGGTGTCATTTGTTTACGAGCTGAACAAGCTAGGATTTCATATTTTACTCTCCAAACCAGCAGGGGGCAGCAGGTCACCAGCAGGTTGGGCTGTCAACTTCTATTGTAAGAAAGAAGGACATGCTAACTTCCATAGCATGAGCTAGCAGTGAAACTCTCGGTTTACCAGTTTTCCCTGCAGAGCAGTCTGCAGCCACTGGGAGGAACTGGGGGGGGGGTTTCCTTGCAACCCCGGGGATCGAACCGGCCACCTTGTGCTTCTCTGAACTTTAGACCCCAGCTACCCCAGTGTGGGAAGAACCGCTGTCAGACACGAGCTTGAGATCATATTAAGACCTGAAAATGTAACATGATGGACCTTCGATCAACATGTGCTTCTGCTTTTCACCCTCAAGCTGTCGAAGCTGTTTGAAACCCAAAGTCGACTCGAGAGTCTGAAACAAGACTGAACTTCAGAACGTGATGCTGAAGGTGTCAGAGAGGGACGAATAAATAAACAGGTGACTAATACACACACACACATGCACACACTGTAAATGATTCATACCTTGGGGAGTGTGTGCACTTGTACTATCTTTGTGAGGATGAGTTTATGAGTTTATAACAGAGTGAGGACGTTCAGAGACAGTGAGGACGTTCAGAGACAGTGAGGACGGTCAGATGTGGGGGGGTTATGGAAAGCATAAAGCATATTATGATTCTACTCACAAAGATGGATATACAAACGTGTGTGTTTGTTTCAACAGCTTTCATTTTCCTATGATCACTTCCTGCGTGACATCATCCTCCCTGATCACCAGACAGCAGGGTGGTGTGGTGATGTCAGAGGTTGAAGAACATTCATCCTTTCATCGTACGCTCTCTCATTTACTTTGTTGTGTCCCAAATCAAACTGTTTATGGTTTTATTGTTCAAACATGTTGTGGTCTTCCACGTGGAACCGATGCAGGCAGGACGTTTGTGAGGAAGACAAACATGAAACTGTATTGTAAGTTACATAAAGGATGAGAGATGTTGGTCGACAGCACCGCCCTCATGACTTGTAGGTCATCACCAGGTGACACGCGTTCTCACACCTGCACAATCTTTCCAACATGTTTGATATCTAAGATTACGAATCAGAACACAACTACTGTCCTCTCCTGTCAGTGGCCCCTCCCACTGGATGTCTGCTGGCGAGATGAATCAGATATACAAATACTCTGCTTGGAAAGGTGTTCCACGATGTAGAGTAACATGTTCTCCTTCTCCCTCCAACAGCTTCAATATGTTAAACATTATGATTGTTTCTGTCCATTAGCCAGATGTGAGGTCCTGTTCAGACGTCATTGACCTGCGTCCTCAGTTCACACCTGCTCTCAGAATACGTCTCCACATGCGTCACATGGTCTAAAACATTCATTTGACTGTTTAGGAAAGAATCTATGAGACCTGTTGTCAGTCTGGGTTCACTGAAATCAACACGTTGAACGCAGCTGTGAGTCCTGCAGTTTGTGTTGGCCGGCTGCCACATATTAACCCTGACATGTCCTCCACAAACACACCGCTGCTCACTGGACAGCCTCCTCTGTCTGCACAACACTGATGGAGGAAATGTGATGGGATAATATTACAATTAGGTCCATCAGGATCGATCACTTTGGTCCCTATTAGTTACTGCGCACACACACACACACACAACCTCACACACACACACACACACACACACACACACACACACACACACACACACACACACACACACACACACACACACACACACACGCGCGCGGGGGCTAGGTGATTTAAGTACTATTTTATTTCACTTATCTTTCTGTTGTTTTCCCTGCATAACTTACTCCCGTCAGCCGACCTGTCTGCACGTCTGCTCGCCTCTTAATCCTGCTGCCTTCAGGAGCCAATCGGGGCACGGCAGTTAAACGGAGGTTAAAATGGAAATAAGACTGGAGAATGTGGGTTGTTTTTGTGATGTAGTCTGACGTCGGATTGGATAAGACACGTGTGTGACATCATCAAAATAATGTCCATTTATAGGTTTTGCTGCATTTACATATCACACGTTACATTCTTCCAATCTCGGCTTAAACATGAAGTAGAACAAGCGGTCCAATGACTTGACATTCTAGTTGGACGTGGTCGGAGAACAGAAGTAGTGAGGCGGTTTCTTCCCAGTAAACCTTTATGATAAATAATGTACAATGCAGCTTCCCCTCTGGTAGTTAAAAAGGATCATTCCACATTTCCTCTTCATATTTTGACCTGAAACAAGCCTTTCAGGAGCAAAGACATCCTCCTGGGAAACAGGGGAAACATGAACAGAGGAACAGGCAACATCTGCTCGGTCCGGAATGACGTCCCCGAACTCCCTGACGATGAGCCCTGGGCCAAAGCAGCTGCCGTCGGTGCCGAGCTCCAACTCTCAGATTCATTTTTAAACCCCCGATGTACCTGTCAACCAAAGATGTTGAATTGTCAGGCTGCTGCTGATGGTTGGGCAGTGGGCATGAGTGTGCACCGCAATGAAATAACAGCTCTCAAACAAAAATGAAGTAAAGAGTGTATGATGATACGCAGGAACTATCAGCCTCCCTTTTCCTGGAAGAAAATCCAGTCCTCCTTCCACATATCTGAGGGATCTGATGATTAAAGGAACTAATGAGCAGTTGAAAAGGTGGTTACTTGTCTTCCACATTTGTCTCGTCCGTTCACCTCCTAGAAGACTAATTCTTCCGTTATTGAGTAATCTGGTGAAGGATGCGAACATAAATCCACAGCAGCCGATTTCCACAGAGCAGCCTCTTAATGTCCGGCCCGAAGACTCCGCCTGAGCCGCTCCTTCAGTATATCTAAGCTCTCTCCAATTATACACACTCCACATGGCGCGGTGAGCTTTCACACGGTGTGCCGAGTGTTCCGTCCTGCGTCAGGTCTTACCGCACGCCGGTGCTAACGATCCCTCGTGGGGCTGCTGCTGTGCTACACCTGCTCACCTATCAACTGGTCTCTGCCCTCGTCCGCCCCCAAAACCTCTGATTCATCAGTTTCCTGTCATGTACTAAGGTCACTTAAAGCATGTCGCAGAACTGACAGTGTAGTCTAAATTGCTTCTCTGACACTCCTTGACACTTGATTGTATGCTGTCATGTGCTTTGAGGAACACTCACCATCCGCTGAGACGTTTTGTCCTGATGTTGTAGCAAGAAATGTAGCATCTTCCTGCAGGAGTTACCAGCTGAGGATGCAAACAAATATAGTCAACAATCACCGACTTGTATTACATTATCAGGAGGTATCAAGCTACACAGCAAAGGTGACACAAAGATTACAAAGGATATCATTTCAGGAGTTATGCATGTAAATAATGCACATGCGTCATGTCTCACCCTGCAGCTTTTCACATAGGAAACTTCATTCACAAATCCAGTCATTCCTTTGAATGCACGATGACTAGTGAACTCATGGTGCATGATTCGAGTTGCTCTCGAGCTCCCTCCCGACCGCGCTCGCAATTTGACCTTCAGAATTGCAAATGCGATATCAGATTAAGGTCACGATAAAGGACATGAAATGTCTATTTGCACAATTAAAGAGCTCCTAAAAAAGGTCAAATTAGCATCAGGTGGGTGCAACGCAGCCCTGCAGGGAGGCGCTTCTGCTGCAGACGGCGTTCCTCACTGATGGATGATGCTGACAAGGTGGGATTGTTCAAACCAGCCTGGCGAACTAAATATTAGAGCAATGCTTCATGAAGAGGGAGGCTGTGGTCAACTCTCCTTACTCGATTTCCAAAAAACATTCTTGTGACATCCCTACTAATAACAATTAAGTAACACAGTTATAAAGTAATGTATTACCTTATAATAAAACATATACATCAGTGCACAAATGTACACGCCTGCATATAAACTCAGGATTAAATACACTATTGCTGCACTATTGCAACGTATTCAATAAGTAAAGTAGCAAACCGTATTATGTTATGAATCCTCGGGCTTATTGCGGTTTGCACATGCATTACACTAAGTGCAGCTCAAGCTGGTGTGTCTTCAAGGCCCCTGCAGGACGTCTGGCTGGACTCCTTCGTCAATAACTCGCCCGCTGCCACTTCCTGCACTCAGACTATAAAACAAACAGCAGCGAACGAAACTCTTACAGAACATCGAGGACGTCTCAAGATGCTGTGAAAACAGCTTCTTTTTTTTTAGACTTTTATAACACGAAAATGGCTCCTGCAACGTAAGATAGAAGGTGCAACATGCTCCAGTTGGATTTTAGGATGTTGAAAATCTTGTAAAATCAGAGTTGAATTGTAAACTCAGTGATCAGTGAGGAGCAAATCATCTCACTGTGAGAGGCAGAAGAAAAGACTTCTTCTGAAAATAATATAACCAAACTCAACCATCACTAAAATGGTGAAATAATCTGCTCCCTCTCTGCTGCCGCCTCTCTGAATGATTTTCCATCATCATTATCACAAGGGTGCTTCTGGTCCTCATTTCCTTCTGTGTCCTCATCTTTTGTTTTTCTAATCATTAAATCTGTGGCGTCGCTCCCATTCAGACGGCAGCACAGATGAGATCCACTGTCACAGTTCTGGAGCTCTTTGGCTTAGTAAGAAATACAGTCTTTGAAGTAGTTTTAAAGAAAAACTTTGCTGTGTGTCAGTGTAGTTTTATTCAGCCACTAGAGGGCGCCAAGGATGGAAATTTTAAAATCCAAGTTTTACGTTTTTTTCTTTTTAACATATTTCACCTATATTGTAAATTTTGAAGTATATTAATTATTTCTGTTCTATTCTATTCTATTATTTGGCCTCGGACTTTCACATCCAAGAAGGTTTCTGTTCACCACCCACCAGAAAGAAACACACAGCTCCGGTGTGTCAGTTGAAGTGTGTGTCCGTTGAGGAGATAAGGAACACAGATCACCTTAATGCCGACAGTAACCTCTTATTTCAGATATCAAATCCTTCTTATACATGTTTGTGTCAGGTAGGTTCACCGTGAGCTGTTGTGCACGGCAATGTAACATAAACACATAAAAACAAAGCGCAGTTACTTCAGTTTTCATGTTTCGCTCGAATATCTTTATTGTCTAGTTGACTTATTTATTTTATTCATTATAAATGAGGTAAAAACTACAATGCCTGGTTGTCTCTGACTTGTCAGTGATAACAAAGTAGACTATAAGCCCTCAGAAGCAGCTGTTTGGAAGCGAGATGTGCCCCAAGAGGTTCCCGAGAACAATGTCTTCGCCTGCACATCAGCTCATGATACACTGCACCCTTGTAGCAGAAATTAAAAATGGAAGATGCAGCAGCATCCAATCTGTGTTTAGCACAGTGTGCCAACATACCTGCTGCCCATGGCAAGACAGAGCTGCAGCAGGGGAAGAGGAGCAGGACGGGCACTGGCAAGGAAATCCTACCAGATGTGTGCACTGCATGCTTGTGTCAGGATGAAAGGAGGTATTGTTTTTCTATTGACTATATTTCTGAATATAAAAACATATCAGGTACACAGAGCTGCAGGTTACCTTTGGTTCAGATGGATTATTTATAGTGCAAACATACAGTATAAAGGCACCAGACTGCATACCATGCTGCAATGTTATTCAGGTTAAATCATGCATGATGCATTTTTATGATTTATACGTTTTAAAATTAAATGATAAAAGAAAACATCTAATATCATAAATAAGAACATCTTTGAGCCCTTCATGTCTGTCTGGCTCCTCCCAGTTAGCATATCTGAATATCTGGTGCACTGACCGGCTGGGCAGAGCGCTGGGAGGTTGTGTGGCAGCTTGTTGCGAGACAAATGAACAGTTTCAGCTCACATGCATAGTGCTGCTGACTCTCAGCCACTGCTGGCACACAGGGGCTCCACGAGATGTGGGACATTGCACAGGAAAAACAAAAACCCACTGCATCCTCTCACAACAGAATACCAGTTTCAACCACAGGCTGCAGGTGCCAAACCAAAGGTATAGATGTTATTCTTGTTCCCACATGTAATACAACTTATATGTATTAATACTAATTCAGCAGCTGAGGAGGAAAACAGGACTTGATCATCCAGTGTGATACAAACATGTTTACGGAATGAGCCTTTTGAATCAGATAAATCATCCGCGGCAGAGCAATGAGTTCCCTCTCATCTCTTTGAGCTCCTAATGAGTAGCCTGCCACTGTGGCCTCGCTGAGAATGCTCGCACTGTGTATCATTTCCAGCCGTGCACAATGATAATAAGCACTGTCCTTTTCACTTGAGGCGTGGAGAGAGGCAGATTGCCGGCCCATGGTTAAAGCCTGAATGCCTCATTCACTCCAACAACATTGGCCTACACTGGACCGTTTGGTCAAGTCGCTCCTCCTTTGTTTTGTTAGCGGGCCGTCCCACTCGTGCCATGCTCTGCTGGTGGACCGCCAGGCTTCATTAAGGCCATGCTCCACATTCTTGCATACTTCTTTCAACATTGCAGCTTTGCTGTGTTTTATCTTTGAACGTCTCTCTCAGGCTCGTCTTCGCGGTTAACATGCTGTGGAATACGTCCAGCCATTGGATGTGATCTCTGTTCATCGCAAAGTGAAGCAACTGTTGATAGAGCGTAAAATTGCCCTTGTTGGTCCCTTAAGAGAGTGTGTGGAATTAGATAGCCATGGTGATATACCTCTATAGCAGCCACAGAGGCTCCACTTAGCAGCTTACCACACCAGGCAGTTATCGACCGATCCCCTTCGGGCAGCAGACCTGCCTCAGCCTTTTGCTTCTTGATAAAAAAATCCAAATGCATTACGGCTCCGGACCTCTGAAGGGGAAAGCACACGGCCGAATCCACGAGGAGAAGAACGAACAACACCTGTGATATCTTTTCTTTTTTCTTTATTTGTTAGCCACTTCACAATAGAACGGTCATGAGGGGGGAAAAAAAACTTCATTTGGGAGATATGTTGTGTTGAAAGGATGCATTCTCCACCCACCGCATTGTTATTTCATTTCCCCAAAGATGAGCCACCGCTGGCCAGCGTGATACGGCTGCAGGCGATTACCACACACAATGAGCAGCTTGCGTCGGCTCCCTGGCAGCCTGATGAGCTGTCATGAAGTTGTCACTATGACGGAGCTTAGACCGACGACAGGGTGTTGTGGAGCCAACAAAGCGGTTGCTTTCTCATTCTTCAAGGCACTTACACTTCAACAAGATTTGGCAAATGACATGGCCTCCCTCTCTGTGCGGAGAGTGATTTAAATGTGCTTTAGTAATTAAGCACCATCACACACACACAGAGAAAACAACATAAAAGGCTCGTTGAACAGAATAAGTGTACCTCAAATCCCTGTTTCGGTCCTTTCATCACACTCCATCAACTGTGGTGCAGGTGGGGAACATAATGTGTCTTATTATGCTGATTGTATTTTCTTATGAAGCTTGTCCAATGGCAGATGCACGCACGCACTTACGAGCATTTCTGCCTGAGTGAAATCGCGAAGAGGATTTGAACACTTTCCCCACTCTCCCCCGGAGGTAATCTTAATGGTCTGATTGCAAAATTTGTGTTTGATGAAGTCTTATACGCTGTGATTACTATTAATGAGCCAATCTGCCGGCACCCCGCTGTTTAATCTTGCTTGTGACGGTGTGAATGCGTGTCGAGGTAGGCGGCTTCGCCTCTCACCTAGTTAGAAACCACAGTAGGAGCTTCTACGGGAGGTTTTATCACCACATACTTTGACAAAAAAAAGGAAACGGATGCAAACGTGAGTCACAGGTTTTCGACAGGACGTGAGTCTGTGAGGCAGACGGCTGCTGGTTGTTCAGGTTTATATTGGAACCACCATAAACAAGCCGAGATGCGTCCCTCACCCTGACCAAGGTTTATTCCGTTCTGCATAAACCTAACCGGACCGTAACCATAGCAACCACAGCATCATGACATCAGGAAGTGCTACGCTAATATATCTGTTATGGGCAAATTGTCTTTTGTCATTTAGTCATCAGTATCTGTTGTTAAATGATGACGAGCTATTTAGTGGCACATTTTTCTTGGGATTTGACCGAGATAAACATTATGACAATTAACATTTGTCATATTTTGGACACTTAAAAAATCCCCCCAATGACTGCCAATAAAGCTCTTCTCCGTGTATATGTATATAATGGTGCATTGAGTTATGTCATCTCTAATTTTGCGTAAGAAGAAAATGGACAAAATATGATTTACAGTGAAATTGTGGAAACAAATGATCACCAGCACACAGCTCATCCCCAGAACACAGCAAAACAGCAGGCAGCGTCAGCTCCAGCACAGCCAGCTATGAGTTATGGCCACAGTAGTGTGTCTTGGCTCTGGTAGTGTGGTTGGAGCTGTGGAGAGCAATGATGATGGGGTGGCAAACCATCTGGAATCTGCTCCCACTCTGCAAATCCTGAAACAGGTAGGAGGATGAATCTTGACAATATTTGGTTTTACCGTTTGTCAGGATGTGCTGTGATACAGTTTTAGTCCCCGTCACTTTCCTCACGTGCACTCCCTTCCTTCCCCCGACAGGGTGACAAATGGTGAGGTGTGAAATTGGGAATCACTAGGAGCTCTTTTCAGCCGACCCATTTTTAATGGGATTTCCAATTCCACATGCTCGCTGCTGATGGCTGCCATCTTGTGCGGTGAACACATTTGTTCAACCCACTGAGAGAGAGAGAGAGAGAGAGAGAGAGATTTAGGGCTCACAACAGCCTCCAATCCGCAAAATGAATGTGCACACCTACACACGCACACAGATGTTTAAACAGCCAACACAGGCACATGTTTTAAAATGTATAAATGTGCATGTAGCATAATTTGTTATCTGCCTAAAATAGGTGGGTGAATTTAACATTTGCTAATGCAACACAAACATATACACACAGAAACACACCTAACTACACATCTTATTCAATGCTTACTAAATCCATTTAATGTTTTGAGGTAGTGAAAACGATGTATAAATTGAGCTGGTGAGATTTCGGATGAGGAAGTGCATTTATTAGTCGAACAGCTTCACATCAGGTGGTCAAGACCAGACAATTTGCGGTGCACACATATTCTGATGTTTACGGTAAAACAGAGACGAGACCTTGTAGGGGCAGTTAGGCCCGAAGCCGTTAACATGTCCCTTGAGTACGATCAATCAGACCACATTCAGAGGTTCTCAGGGCATTTGGCAACATTCTTCTAGCAGTGTGAACACAAACTTGACCAGGGCAACATTGAAAGGGCGCCTACTCAACTGATTTATTTAAACAAAAGAACAGTAATTCACGTGCCAAAAGCAGCACGTCATTATTTCACAGTGCCTGAAAAGTCTGAAAACCATCGAGATATTCGTCAATATCCAATCCAAAGAATAGACGCACTTTCTATTGTTTTCGTTCCTTCTTCTTCTTTTTCAAGCACAGGAAAAGCGTCACTGCATCACACCGGTCAGGCGAGACCCTTGTTGGGTTGTTATGAAACAAGATTATGCATTGACAACATTAACATAATGTTCCACTCTCTCTCTCCAGTATAAAGTCAATCTGGCTCACCCGGCAGTCAATCACTCTTTGGATTAAACTAAAACCACCTTGCTGATATTCATCCCGGAATAACCCTTTAATATTTGGATAGATTGATAAAACATCGATAAAAACAGCATTTATGTACATGGACTTTGGCGGAGGTCTGTTCTCTCATTTATCCACAGGATCATACTAAAACTAGCTGCTCCTGAGTGGAGCTCTTGACTGTAGAAGCTGTCAGGGCGTCTCCAGTCCTTCACAACAACACTGCCACATCAGGCCACTTTCTGAAAATGGCTTTGTAACGTACTGCCCCGCAGGGAAGAAACACAACTTTACTGCATCTAGTGTTTTGAGTGAGACGGAGCAGTTTCAGTCACAAGTTCCTCAGGCAACATCACATATACATAAAATTGAGGCATAATTCTAAGAATAGACTAAACTTTGGCGGAGGTCTGCACTCTCCAAGTACATCTGGAGTTTTCACATTCAGCATTGGAATTCATTCAGCATGAAGTTGTGTTTCTGGCCACCTGACAAATATAAGTCCATTTCAATTTCAAAGGGGTGTTATCAACGCTGGCAGACCAAATTGCCTCTGACCTTGCTATGACTTGTATAATCAAACCGAATTGGCAAATGAATCGTGTATTCCACTCAGGTGGGCAGCTCAGACTTTGATTATATTTTCTCCACCCCGTGTATATGA
>CAAKHC010011819.1:25568-38228 GCA_901007825.1 Macroramphosus scolopax
GCGGTGAGAGTAGAAGAAGAGCGGTGAGCATAGTAGAAGCGTAGAAGAAGAGCGCCGACCGCGTTCGATTATAGTCTTTAATATAGTATTTCTTCAAGCTTTAACCACAGATTCATGACAGGTGGTAGCCATGGTGTCGTTTGACGTCGTCCTGGAACAACGCCTCCTTTTATTGCGTCGCTCGTGCTGTCTTCGTCTCCTTCCATGTCCGGGTGAAAGTCGCCGGCGGAAATAGTCGCGCATGCGCAGACTGCGTTTCTCGTTACCAGTTTACATTATGTTGGTATCGAGCAACCATCGAGCAACTACCGAGTTACCCAGGTGCGCTTATCCGGTAACGAGAAACCCGATGCTTGTCCGATGCTGACTCGATGTAACTGATATGCCCCTGTTTACATGAATTTGCATAACCCAGATCTTGTCCGGTAGTTGTCTTGTACGATGCTAATTACTGCATGTAACCGCACTGAGTAAGACATGTTTTGAGTGTTTATTGATTGCTGATTAATGTTACTGATGCCAATAACTTCAGTTAAACAGATTAGCCTAAATCCCCTCGTCTGCAGCAGGTATCTCTGCCCTTGGAGGGGAAAGAGGAAGTAGGCATTTGGTGTCGGATTTCTTCTTCCTTTTGTCCGCCAGTAGTCATCACGGTCTAAGTGGTCGCTGCTAACATTAAGTGTTCTGGGTTTACATCAATTTTGATGTAGCTAACTTACTAGCAATTCCTTCAGCGTGTCCACGTCCTCCAAAGATAGGACATGAAAGCTTTGCAAAGTGTAGCGTCTCATTTTTTTGTCCTTTAATCTTTTATACCAACTCTGTTCTCCGCTCTCTCCTGGCCAGAGGGCAGATTTAACTCTCCTCCGAAGACGTTTCAGAGGGAGCTGCCTGCATCATAGACGGGATCTCACAGAGACGGACATGTGCACAGACACTGATCATAGCAATCAGAGCCTTTCCACCTCACTGTTATGCTAATAATGTTCATATATATATAATAAGCTGTGTGGTTTTACTGCAGCCTCATGCAGCCCTGCACAAAACAACAACAACAACATCAGATTTGTTTATGTAGCATGAAAAATATCCAAATCAGCTTTCGCAATCAGATTAGAACTGAGTAATAGATGAAGTCTACCCTGCTGCTCTAATGTTGACAGCACTCAAGGATACACTTACTGCCTGGTTCAGCGATGGCTTCATCTATCAGTGCCGGATCACACGGTGACTGATAACATCATTATTATCAGCCCATGCTCTCCATTCCTCACTGTCACTAAAAGCTCTGTGACAACAAGTTCATCTCCCCTCGTCTTTAGTTCGCTGTCAGAACAGTGAAGTGATTTGAGCCACTGTGGGGAAACATCAAAGATCTTTTAATCCTCTCTGACTATGGCAGCTGTTACCTCTGGAAAATTGAAAATTACAGGGCTGCTTATGACTGCGTCTGTATTCTCATTGCCATCACGTCTATGTCAAAACAAAACCCTTTTTTTTTTTTTTTTTGTAGGTTAAATCCGCACCGGTGGCTCGCCTTCGTCAAGATTATTGATATTTCTATCCTGCTTGGCTGAGGCGTTCACTTGTCATCTGCAAATGTGGTCAAAGTTGAAATGTGCTTGGTGGCAAATTGAATTGTCAAGGGCAGTGCTGACTCCGAGGTACGCAGCAGAACTATGTCATACGAAGACACAAGCTCAGGTAGTGCAGGTCTGTTTTGTCTGGAGCTTTAACATATTGTATGTTTGATAAGTCCGACCTGGGGGTGAATTATCTATAAGATAATGTGAGAGACACAAATTACCACACCGCTCGTTGTTTGCATAATGATACTCCAAGATGGTAATTTTGCAAATTGTTTAGACGAGGCCCTCTGTGTACTGCCGGCTTTGTGCCTTGGGAATTTCTGTGACTCAGTTATGTAGTGGAGCTACATTAAAGTGAACCCGGTGACACCAGAAATCACTTTCTGTAGATGGTACTGTTGTCTGTGGAGTAAACTGGCTGTTAAGAGGAAAGTTAGATTCTGCAGTTTGATTGTGTCACTTCAGGGTAAAACGTTCCTTATTTCTGTGTAAAGTATCAGGTTTGCTTTAAGAGACTTGGTTAGTTTTAACGAGCTCAGCTCATCATCAATCCAGAAACCGAGGTCTTTGTTAGAGGGAACACGTTCTAAAGTGTAAATGATCCGTCGATCAACAGCATCATTTTTAGAACGTAGCAAATATCGTGTTTTCTCAGAGTTCAAGGCGACTTTCAGCTACGTTAAGTTTCGTTATATTGTACTAAAATCAGAATGAATGTTTTGATTTGCCTGAGCAGCAGAGAGCGCTGTTGTTTAGACGATAGCATCGTCTGCATCGGGGACGCCGTGAGAACCGATACCGGCTACAAGTCGATGCCAAAATTCAGAAAACATAATGGTAACCGTTTGTCTTTGATACTGGAGGTACTAAAGGGGCTATAGATGTTGTGTACTGGACGTAACAACGAGTGGAATGTGCAGTAATAGATCGTCTCGTGAATGTCCAGTGTTTTTCTCAGATGCTGGTGGAGTGTGGAAAGGTTAGGAGCATGTACAGAGAGTCAACAGAGAGAAACACTGGGACAGGCTTTGTGTTCCTACAACCCCACAAGATGATATAGAACAGGACACAGAGGCCAAGACATTGTTTTTCGCAGAATTTACTACCACAGCTTTCATTTATTACTCTGTTTAAGGGAAACTCTTAAGGATTGGACAACTTAAAACACTGAAGATTCAGGACCGCAGGTCTGTAACGCCGGTGTGATGTCCGGGATGACACACTGGGGCAGCATTGTGCCGGCTTTGTTTAGCTCAGTGTGAACAAGCGAAGCAGTTATAATGACGGGGTCCTCTTAACGGCAATATAGCAGGACCTCTATTTATACGAGGCAGGGAAAGTCCCTCTGAACTTTTGGCAAATTCTTGTAAACGTAGTCAGCTGCTGGCTGAGGGACAGAGACGAATACTGCAGGACATCGTGTTTACTGCACAACTGAGTATGTTGGTGTCATGTTTTCCTCTTGTGTATGTTGGACTGTATTGTGATACACTACAACCTGTGTGATTATTGTAATGCATATTATTTAAAGGTTAAACATGCATAGGCTGAGATCAAATAAGATCTGACCTCCAAACCAACCCTGCCAACACAAACGCAGCACCGAAACCCTCCAAAAACCAGGGGAACCCCCTGGATGTTGAAGCGTCATTGAAGGAGTAGGTCACAGCCGAATAGCCATGAGGATTACTTGTCATAGTGTAGACATTGATATAGTCATCCGTTTTGGTTCTGGAACGTAATTTCCAGGTGAATATGTGCTGGCCTTTGTGAGCGATAGGCTAATGGGATGAGAAAAATCCCAAATAGTGCCCGTAGCTATAACAGTTTGATAGTGATTGTGAGTATAAATAGACACAGCGGACATGTGGACTGAATACTAAATCGGTTGGATGCTGTGCATCATCAGCACATCACACCCTCTTCCTTATCGTGACGTGCAAGTTTCTGGACATGTTCACAGAGATAAACTTTGTTTTTTTCCGTGTAAATAAAAGCTCCCTTTACTGCCCAATAGGTACAAAACAAACAAGAACCACATCCACATGGTGATGAGTATGGTTAGCTGAGTATTGTGTTTATTAAGCTCTGTGGCAGCTTGTTTGACCCGGCCTGCCCATGCTCCAGTGCAGTCGGTGTTAGCTATCAGCTCACACACACACAAATAACATAGAATCTACCACTAACTAAGTAATTGCAAATACAAATTAAAACAAAAGCCTAATGGACATCAATTAAATAGCTAAAGCTATTCAAGAACTGTAAGAACAAGCTCTATTTAAGACTGTATTAAAACCTTTCTGCATGTTTTCATGTTCACCAGCAGGAAAAGTTGCCCTGCATGGAGATGGACTAAGTAATGACCTTATTCTTCCTTAACAGAGTTACATCATCCGTTTATCCTGATTGGATTTAGTCTGACGTGTGGTAACGTGGGGGGAGAAGACTGCTGACGATCCTCAGCTCTCACACTTTAAAACGATGAGTTGAGCTGCTTAATCTTTGACTTCGGTCCCCTTCCGCTATATCATCACCCTCGTGTAACAACTGTCTGGAAGTGTATGTTGCTGGTTTGAAAAAACCCTGAGCGCTTCCTGCGGCGCTTCACACGGGAAGCAGGGCTGACGGACACGCTCGCAGGGCGTCGTATTATCGGCTGACGAGTAACAAGGATTTGCTGTGCGGAGACGAAACGTATATTTGGTGTCATTTAGAAAGCGTGTCGCCATAACTCAGCTGTCATCATCAACACGGTATCAGAAATGAGCAAGCTGAAGCCTCTAAGACACTTTTGACATGAAGCAGTAATAGTAGGAAATGTGGAGGAAGATGCAGCCAGCGGACCGGTGAGATGAAGACCTGCGGGTGACAATCTTGGAATACACTTGATGGAAACATTATACTGTGACATTTCCATGTTATCGAGGAGCAGTAGAGCGTACATCCTGGGTACCTCGGTATACATTCGGTACAATCCCTTCGTGTGCTTCCCTGCATCCGTCGGTTATATTACTGAGGTACATGATGCTGCATTTCATCCAACCATCACAGTAACATTTCATCATTTACAGAGCTGAAAACAGACCGTTTTTATCTGTTGGTGAGTACCATTAATTTGAAGGAGCAGTTCTCTGCTTTGCTGGAGACAGCAGGAATCCATTATCTCCCCCCCACCCCCGGTAATGAATTAACATGAAGTGTTTTTTAGTATTGTTTACTACTTTAGTTAGCAGGCAGATTGTTCCCCGTCTCTCTCCGAGCAGACAGAATATCTCACCCTCGCAGGCCTGAATGGTTTTTTCATGTGTGGTTTGTTTTGCCAACGCTGCAGTCTAATGTAAATACTTATCCCTCTCAAGTACCGTAATTATTTTCTTCTACATTATCAGCCTGGAAGCTTCCTTCATAAAAATCATTCACATTAAAACTAATTAGATTTATTCGGGGCTCATTATGATGCCTCCTCGAAAACACAGTCAGCGTTTCAGTTTAACGCAACATAAACGTTCTTCATCACTCTGACATTTCTCGGGTGTCTCAGATACGTCATTCTGCATTATCATAAAAAAGAAGTCTGCATACGTTGGATTCATCTACCTTTGTTTTTAATGGAAGTGCGGTTTTCTGCCGGCCTTCAAAGGTTTAAGAAAACAACATTCTAGTGGATTTAATTAGGGATTGTTCTCAATTTCTGTCAATTGTTTTTTCCCTTGGACCAGCTCTCCGGCTCGGTTTGTGGCTACTCGGAAAGCTTGTCATTATGGCCAAGAAACGGGGGGGGCCAGGGATTCCACGTTTACTCTTTGTGCAGGAGCTGAGATCCAGACCTGGAGGGTTATTGATGCTACTTGCTGTCTAAGAACCACCGTGACAGCAACTCAGATCAATCCCTTCAAAAACCTACAGGATAATAATTGCATCTAAATTATATCCTGTAATCTTCTCACACTGAAGACTCGAAATATAATTACTTCTCCACCGTTAGAAGCTCTGCGTCAATCAACAATGTTCCGTGTGAGGGGATGTCTGCTTCGTTCGCTGCATTCCATTAACCACGTCACATGTTTTCCTCCTCACAGTTGATACAAAATACTACTTCCACTTTATTTCCTCCTATTTTCACACCTTTCAAAGGGTCTTAAAGTCAATTACTCATGCAGATTAATGTTGCTCAGCGGGTGGACATGCCTCTCCACCATAAACTTCTCTGAAGACACTGTGCCCTGCTGTGCATTTAGATTCACTTCATAGCAAGAAGTAGTTAAAGGGCCCACATAATGCCCTAGGAAAAAAACATTCCAAAAAGCACTCTCCTCCATACGCGCTCATAAATTCTCCACACTTGCTAAAACCTTAATGACATTTCTGGATTCAGTGTGTTTTTTCCACGAGTCGTCCTGTTGCGTTTGCTGCCGTCATTATGCATATTGTTGCACAGTAAACGACATCTGGAAAAGTATAGCCTCACTTCTCCAGATGCCGTGCAGTTTGCACATCTTCAAACACCGTCCAACACAGTAGCAATGGGTTTCCAGACCACTGTCATCTTCCCGCAGCCCGTTCTGTCCTTTGTTTGACCTTGAGAAGCTGGTGACCATAGTTGTGCTTTGCGATTCGTCCCAGCAGGCTCATCCTCTTTTGCTCCCGGGCTTCTTTCTCTGCCATGCTTTGCCGTTTCAATTCTGGTTGTGTTCCATTCATCTGTCACATCCCCCTGCTGTCTGAGCGGAGCAGAGAGTGATGGATGCTAATCACTTCGCCTGTGTGTCCATCCGCCGCAGCATCTGTAGCTGACAAGCTCAACCCCGGCTTCCCCCTTCAAACCCACGATCAAACGAGGTGCTGTCTTATTCCTGACACCAATGTGTAGAAATACATCAGAAGAATGTGTGTATTTCTACTTTTTGTTGGTCAGCATCACAAACTAAAAATCTCCCTGATTAAAATACAAACACTTTCACTGGCCCTTAATTTATTCAGTTATTCAGAAGGTGGGTTGATATCTCTGATTGATTGATAATGTTGATATGTCTCGTTGATATCTCTGGCTGATATCTGTGGTTGATATCTCTGGCTGATATCTGTGTCTGATATCTGTGTCTGATATCTCTCGTTGATTCCTCTGGTTAATTTTGTTGGTTCCTCACATTGCAGTTTGTCAGAATCATGAATATACTTTCAGAAGAAAGTTTTACTATCCAAAACACTGCATTATGTTTGTAAAGTGCTTCCCTGCAGCAGATAAACTGTATAATTCACAGGTGGGGCGTCACCCGTCGGTTTGTGGAATCCCATTTTGGCTGATGCACTCTAGATGCTGTGTTAGTGTCTTATCAGTGACGGTGTAGCCACGCCCCCAAACCACACCCTGCTTTATCATCTATTTGTCTCTAAATATTTAAGACATCTTGTATTGAAGAATATTTTAAATCAAGACCACCAACTCATTAGAAAAACCTTTTCTGAGACCGGAATCAAGTGAGAAGTCGGGTCGGGAAGCTGGAATACCTTTGTTTATCTTGAAGAAAAGAACATTTCTAGGTGGTAGCTAGGTGGGGGGGGGTGAAGCAAAAGCCAACAAAGAACAAAACTTTTTTTATTTTTGGCCCTGCTGATTCTCCCTGGACATATTGTTTCTCGAAATATATACTTAGTGGCTTTATGTTCTGCAGGAGTTTGAATCAGTTTGACTTGATTTAGTTGGGTCGTTATTAAAAACACGACAGGCTGTAATACAACAGGTTTGGAGGATTGTTCAGCTTTTATGGAGGTTTGTAGCCTCGGGCCGTTTTTTTTTTTATTAATCAATTAATCAGTAATACATAAAGTGTCAACAGATTTCCTAAAGCCCGAGGAAACACCTTCAAAATCCTTCGTTTGTTGCACCAAAAGTTTCATTTATCGTCACAACAGTCAAAAGTTCATCCGGCCAGAGACTTGAATATTCCAGATTCGCCTTCAGCAGAGGCGTTTTTTTAAACAAACCACTGAGCAACTGATCTTCCCACAATGAATAATGGGATATTAAGGTTAGTGAAGTATAGAGTAATTATGTCTCCCACGTTCAGACAAATGAACACCATATTCCCTGCCTGCGGTTCTGATATATTAAGCGTAAAAAATGTGGAGGATGCAGTCCCTGAAGTATTTTCTGCCTCTCCGCTGGCGGTTACTGACTCTGATGGTCGCCAGGATTACCGGCAAGTGCGGTTTATTATCCTGAATGCATTTTCTCCCCTGGTGCTCTGCTCTGATTCAGTAGGCGCCATCCTTGTGGAATATTGCCACCATTTTTTTTTTTTTTAGTTCCAAAATCAGATTTATATCGGCTGCTGGATTATGAGATGCGGCTATGGATTTCTACAAGGACTGCCAAAGATCATATTGTTCATCTGCTAACGAATGCAGCATCAAAAGCAAAGCATCTCAATCTGCTGTCCTCATTATTGTAGGTCGACACAAAGCAAAGACGTCGGCTCTGACGGCTCACATGTCATCCTGTCTCTTTTTCCTCTTTGCTTTTCCCGAATGTTTTCTCATCACACACTGAAACTATGACACATGCCGCAGCCCTTTGTAGTCAGGTGTTATGTGAAGACATTGATTGATTTAAATAGCTGCTCACCTGAGAAGGCCTGCGGGGAGGGAGGGGGCACACACAAAGCAATTGTACAAACTTTCTGTTTACTATCTTTTCTGTCAGGCAGCTGTTCTACAGATGTTGTTAGAGGTATCTGCAGTGTGATAAATACTGTATTGTCGTTATGAATTAAACATGTCCCAGGGTTAGTTGACCTAGATATAATGTGTAAACTCACCCATGTGCATCAGATACAATGTATGTATGAGAAAAGGGGATGTGTTTTTCCATGCGTGAGGGTGATGTATGTTCGTAAATTGTTTCATTTCTCTCAGTCTGCCCGAGAGTGAGTTTGAACTCTATGCAAGAGCGACGGAATCCTCGGCGACTAAATCAAGATGAGCCAGAAGAGGGCTGAAAATGCATTTCGCTTTCCTAGTTATCCTCAAGGATTTTTCCTGTCACAGCTACTCTGAGCACTGACAGAGAAGGATAGCCCCTTGGCAGATTGTTTTGGCCACTGGCCCATACAGGCATTGAACTTTAAAGTTGGCATGAGGCTGGAATCTGTTTCTCTCTCGCTCTCTGGGAGTGGAATCTACTCCTGTAAAGTTCAGTTCATGCCGCTTTGAATTGCACACAATGAAGTGAGACTTTCATGCGGGGCTTGCATTCTCTATGTGGATTGATTCATAGCAGAGGTTTTGGAAGGAGCAGGAGGTTCTGGCCCTGAGCTGCATTAGCGACGGAGCGAGGAGCTCTCGCGCATCGGGAGGGAGCTCGGAGGGGAGCCGCTGCTCCTCCACATCCACAGGAGTCAGCTGAGATCAACTGATTAGGATGCCTCCTGGACGCCTTTCATTGCACATGTTCCCGGGCACATTCAGCTGGTAGGAGGCCCCAGATGCTGGAGGGCTATATTTGATCTCGCCCCCCAGGGATACTTTAATAGTGTTGCTTGGGAGAGGGAAGTCTCGGTTACCTTACAGTCTCCTGCCACCACAACGTGGTTCCAGATAAGCATCAGAAAATAAATGTATGATATATAATAAAGTCTTGTAGTGGTGTGAGAACCAGTGCCGGAGCCATCAAACGTCTGCAAGGAACCGAAGGGGGGGCAAGTGGATTGTTATCATACACAGTGTGTGTTTCCATGTGAGGATGACGAGCTGACCCCAAACTTCTCTGATTCACCGGATCCATCAGCAGTTCGTCCATCAAGACACCAAAACATTATAAAGAGCTCTCGGCGTAATTTATTCTTGTTGTTGTTGTTCATGCACTGTGAAATAACACTTTGACACTGCAGGCAATCCCGGATTTTTATAAATTGCATCCACATTTGATGGAATTCAGCGCTATTTTTATTCATAATGTCTTCATTTTGATCGTCCCATTAAAGCTATTATGTCAGAATGTTCATGGAGGAAAGATACTAGACGAGCAACACTGTCCTGATAGCTCCCCGATTTAATTCAACAGATGAACCCTTTGATCTTACACTATCTTTGTTCAGCATTGCAAAAAAACAACATAAACCAGGGCACATTTTGACCATTTGTTTTAATTAGATTGAGTTTTTTATCTGAGCAGACAAAAGCCTAAAGCGTTCTTATCTTCCTGCTGAACATTTAAAGTAAATAGTACTCGGATAAATTAAGTATTATAAATAATTAATGAGGTCTAATACAATTACAAGAAATCATATTTACATGTTTACTTTTATTTTGAAATTACTTCTAAATGGCGATTTTGGATTTCAGGTCACGTCAGTCAGCTTTGTTTCCGTACGACGTCGCCCTCTTAGTGCACCAAGAATAGTAGCGCGTCTCAACATCCTCCTTTCCTCTCCGAGTTCCCCATGCATCTATCTTTAGAGTGGAACACTCTATCTTGTCTTGGGAAAGCAGGACAGCGTAATGAACACTGATGATCAACCGTCACAGTTACTGAGACCTGCTGTCTAACACCTCCCTGTCAAAACATCCCACCTGCTGCGACGCTGCTTACAAAGGTTAACCGATTGAAAAGGGCTCTTTTCCCGAAATAGATTCAGACCTTTCATTGTACAAGGTACGGCTCCGAGTCGAGACAGCAAGTAGGAATGAAACACAGCTTAGCCTTGACGTGACATCATTCAGTGAAGGTTTCACCTGTCTCACTAGTTTATTGCATTAAATCATGTTCTAAAGAAAAACATTGTTGATGTTTTGCATGTAAATATAGTTATTTAATAAACGCTCTTTAACTTACACCCTCAGCCTCCCATGATGCCCCTGAACCTTCTGGCCACACCCCTTTAAGAAAACATCCCATGCAGCATTAATGTGATCTTATTATAGTGTTTTTTTTAGACCTCCATTTATGTTTATGACGTACCCAGGCCGGGTCAACCACACATGTATTTTCGTCCTGCACCTGGCCTGAACCAGGTCGGCTCTGCCTCTAAAGTTGAGCCTTCTGATAACACTATAATGTGTGCAGTTGCTCAGATCCAGTATATATCATACTGGAAGTGGCAGATAAGACATACTGACTGCATCAAGCTGGCTCCAGCCCATCTTATTTCCTGCGGGGATGTTGGGGATGTGAGGGGGGGGGCAGATGTCAGATCCCGTTTGTGGAAGCTGCAGGCTGGCATTTCAATCCCGCAACAATCGGATCACCGCAGATGGTGAATATGCATCAACTTTGGAACAATTGAGGAAATAGATGACTCCAAAATAACTAGAGGAGACCTTTGTGTGACTCCTGGCTGCATAAATAGTTCAACCTTCATGGAGCATGAATGTTCCAACAGCACTAAACAGGATTTATACGCTCGTGAAAAAAAAAAACCTGGCAAAGTCGTTTAATCTATAACTAGCAACTTCCTGGCCGGGTGAAGTTTTGGGGGGAAAAATAAAACCCAGAAAGTTTTGGAAAAGTCATGTAAATTAGCTTTACAGATAACTGAGTGTTAGTCTATGTGGTTCAGTTAATGTGATCTGAGAATGATTATTTTGGCTGATTTTAATGTACTTAAATATGTTATCTTGAATGTTGAATCAAACCTCAACTCTTGACTGTTTATTGTTGTTTTTCATGTGTGCACAGATGTTTCAGAGAACACATGGTCATTGGCCCAAAGGCATGAAACTATATTTAATATTAGATATCAATGGGAAAACATTATATTATATAAAGGCTTTGAATGACATCACCCTACATGGTTTCATGTGCAGCTCCTGAGAAGTTCTGCTACGGAGATCTCAACAAAATCCGTTTCTCCCTGATTGCTTTACAACCTGGGTGTTACGTACTTGTGAATTGGGCCATTCTTCTTCCTGGTTATGATGCTCACAGACACACACCAGCGCTTTTTCCCCGGCTGCATCATTGATTCAATAACACAAGCAATCTGTGTTTCCGATTCCGTGTTATTATAAAGTTGTAAAAATGATTTTGGTTCATTATGCAACGTCGGCAGGATGAATCAGACAGTTGGTGGGCTGCCAGACGTTTGTCTGTGTGCGGCTGCATCCTGTGAACTGCTGGGGTTATCTATAATACAGCACGCGGAGGCGTTGTTTTGTTTTGTTTATATCTGTGTTGTCTGCTTTAGTGACGTTTCATTTTGCTGTTAAAGAGGCAGAACGTGTTTGGCTCTGGCAGCCGTGCAGAGTTCCAGTTATTAATTCATGGTCACTTCACTTCCATTGAACTGAGTTTTGTCCTCTTGTCTGCTCAAGTACTGAGACTGCACTGCAATTCTTCAGATTACATCAAGTACGTATGACTCAGGTCAGGTCCGGACATGAAAACTTCGATGGTGCTTTCACTCGCAAGTAAAGAAAAATACGACCTGAGCTGCTCTTAACTCAAACACAAACATTCAGAGACTCACCTGCCTGCATCCTTGTCTCCTCCTACTTATTCAGCTTATTAGCATTCACTTCCCAGCATGCATGATGGAGGCTATTATGTCTCTTAATAAAACATGTGTCACAGACGCAGTGCAAAGACTGATGGAGAACCATGTGAACTTCTTACACTTCCTGCATGATAACATCTTGACTCATGTTGACGGTTGTTGATGGGAGAGAACGTCTGTGTTTCCCTGCCGAGCTCGCACGGTCGGCTTCTTCTGTTATGATTTGATTGGTGTGCGACAGCGTGAAAGTCAATTGTGACTAGAGTTAATTGATCGGGGATGGACTTGTTCTCTCCGATGGATAGGAAAGATAAACACTATGGCTGCTCTTCAATTATACTCGGGTGGCCCTTCAGAGATTCATGTCTCTCAATCGGTCTCATTGGCTTTGTTTTCCTTCCTTAGCTTAGAGCATCCGGTAATTTTCTAAATAAAACTCCCTGTGCAGACTCCGGATTATACATCACATCACCAGTCATACTAATCATAAGTGGTGGCACCGGGCCAGAACTTGTCTGGGCCTTTTCACCAAGGAGGACGGAAGGTTCGTATTTGATTAACACAATGTGATATTTGTC